>JAPQNM010000041.1:4789398-4856898 GCA_029783475.1 Metacarcinus magister | reverse complement strand
CTCTCTCTCTCTCTCTCTCTCTCTCTCTCTCTCTCTCTCTCTCTCTCTCTCTCTCTCTCTCTCTCTCTCTCTCTCTCTCTCTCTCTCTCTCTCTCTCTCTCTCTCTCTCTCTCTCTCTCTCTCTCTCTCTCTCTCTCTCTCTCTCTCTCTCTCTCTCTAACACACTAACAACCTCCTTCAGATCGAGTCTAAAGAGGAACCACCAAGCCTTCCTAGCGCCTCCTCACACTCTTCTTGGCGTCCTCCTCTCCGTCCTCCTCCAGCCCTTCTCTCTGGTTCCTCCTCGCTGGGCAGGGGGATCAAGGGGCTCAGTGGGCTGGCAGGGATGGGCGTGGCTAAAGGTGGCACCCTTCCACGGTCAACCACAGCCCCCACGCCCTCCTATACACGCCAAAAGCATCCTACACAAGCGGTAATGTCGTGGCGCGGTGTTGGTGTTTCGAGGAAATTGTCGTAGTTGTATGTAGATTTTTTCTTTGTGCTTTTTTTTTGTTGTATAAAGGAAAGTGATGGGAAAAGAAAGTAGTTGTAGTATTTTTTTTGTTTGTTTGTGCAGGGTTAATCAGATTAGTTCATTTGGTTGCCTAAGACGTAAGTGAAAGATGAAGCTTCGTTGGAGGTAGAATGTTGGTTTGCTACTGTGTTTGGTTTGTACTCAGTGGTTCGGTAACTCATAAACTGTGCTGTGATTAGTTTGGTTGACGGAAAAACATTGTTGAGCTTTACCATTATATTCTTGCGAGTGGTTCATATCTAGACTGCGGCAGGATATTATATGGTTTTGAGTACTACGCGGCAAGAGGGTGAACAATGGCCTGTGTCATGAAAAGTATTGTGAAACTTTACCATTATATTCCCGTGAGTGATTGGTGTTTAGGCTGTGTCAGGATATCAGAGGAACATAGTGTGGCTTTTTCGATGGTTTGAAGTACTAGTCAGCCAAGAGGAAGAACACACTGTGGCATTACTTGTTTTCTTCAAGTAATAGATCACTAACTAGGCTTCATGACTGTTGTTAAAAGACAGTGATATTTTTTTTGTATTCGTGGGTATGGAAGAACATATGTAAGCAGAATGTATAGTGATAGTTTGGGTTCTTTGAATAATAATCAGGGAAGTATTTGTGTGGGAACATGTTGTGTGATAGTTATTGAAGTTTATAAGAAAAAAGTAGATTAGTAGAATATAAGCATGTGGCAGTGTGCTGTGTGGTAGTGTGTGAGAGGGATGCATTGTGTTGGTTTGGATCCTCTCAGTCGTCTGGAATAAGTAAATAGTTGTTAGTTTGTCGTGTGGTAGTTTGTGAGGAGGCTAGAGTTGGTGGTTTGATGTGGTTGAGTGCTGAGAACAAGTAGGTGTGTGAGGGCTTGTATTGTATAAGGACCAATGGATCTGGTAGTCGCTGTTTGTGATTTTCATTAGTTTAAGCTGCATGTCTTTTTTTCATAACTCTATTAACTTCTTATTGCTAATCCATTAACAGTATTGATCCTCCGTTTTCTTCTTCCTGAATAACAAAATTTTGTGTTCTTTATTATTGTTTTACATTAGATATATATATATATATATATATATATATATATATATATATATATATATATATATATATATATATATATTTCAAATGCTTTGTTCGTTTATTTTTCTGAATTTAGTACATCGTTATGAATTGTGAAATATGAAAATTAAAGATTACGTGTGTGTGTGTGTGTGTGTGTGTGTGTGTGTGTGTGTGTGTGTGTGTGTGTGTGTGTGTTAGTCACTTCGAAAGTTATGAACATAAGTTGACTAAATTGATGAACCTTCCAGACCAACGGAGGAGGGGGAGGAGGAGGAGGAGGAGAGAGGGACCACCTTCTCTCCACTGAACGTCACATCCGCTTTTGTGACGGCATCGACAACCCTGGTCTTGTGGAGGAACCTACGCACATGGTAAGTATACACACACACACACACACACACACACACACACACACACACACACACACACACACATACACATACACACACATACTCACATGCACACACACAAACACTGTATGCACGCGTACACCTTCTTTACCGCTGGGTGTATTAACCTTTTCCTTTTGTCTGTCTATAAGCAGAGTTACCGTGCGCCGGGAGTAGGAAGTGGAGGGGGAGGAGTAGCAGGAGGCACTGGAGGAGGAGGAGGAGGAGCACAACGACCTCCTTCAGGCATCCCCCCCGAAGGCACCCTGGCTGGCACACTCCCATCACACCCTCAACAACGTCCCTTTGAGTCTCCTTTCCTCTCACGCAACTTCCGCCCGGGTGCCCATCAACAGTACCCTCCCCCTACCTCCCAGCACCTCCAAGGATCCTCTCAACACCCTCAATTGGCCTCCCATGGATTATTATCCTCCCAATACCCTCCCCAAGGCCCGCAACACCTCCCACCCTCCTCCCAACACGCCCCGGTTCCCTCTTCTCAAGTGAGCTCCTTTAACAGAGAAGCGTGGACCAGGAGTTCTCAAGGTCATCTCACGGTAAGAGTCGGAAGTGTTTTTGTCTTTAATATTTCTTTTTTTATCGTTTATAATCTTTTCTCTCTTTTACTTTGCTTTAATTCAGATTAACTTTTTTGGGGGTAGTTTGTTTTGTTGTTTTCGTACCTATGATCTTTCTCTCGTGTCCTATCTGTTTCTTTCGTGCTTTAATACCTTATTTCTTTTCTCAGGGTCAAGAATTTTTTTCCCATTTCCTCCCTCAGGACCTGGTAGAGCTCCATCCTCCCCAGGGGCACCTCCACCTCAATGGCCACGCCCCCCAACACCACCACGCCCCCACCTCCCCTCCCTCCTTCCCTCACAACGGCGTGGCCCATCCTCACCACGCCCATCCTCACGCCCATCCTCTCCCAAACAATCACGTGGAAGTGGTACATACCCACCCCCCCGCTCCCCAGCACCCACACAATGGCGAGGCGACCACCGACGAATCCTCTGAGCAGCGGGAGGAAGGACGGAAGGACGACAAGTGGGGCTCCCTCACACGTGGTCTCGCGGCACGCAAGTATCAAAACTTGAAAGAGAAGCTGAGTCACAAGTTCTCCCGTAATGACAAACCTGAAGAACGTCCCAGCCAGCAGGCAGAGGGAAGGAACGCACCCTCCTCGCAGGGCACCAATACTCAGGATGGTTCGTCAGCACTTTCGGTCGCCGCCAACGGCAGGCCGGAGGGCGGAGGTCAGGGCGTTGCGGCAGCTCTCGATGGTAGCCGAGCTGCCAAGTTAAACACAAGTTTTCGTAAAGCTTTACACCAAAGCTCTCTGAAGGAGGTGACGACGGCGGAGACGAGTCTGAATGGACCTCAGGAACAGAGCGGCGGGCAGCAGGGTGGCGGTGGCGGGGGAGGTCTTCCTCCACACTATCCTCGTCCTGTTGCTGGGCGTCCCCCAGCCGCCCTACCACCGCAGTCTTCCCCACCCTTGCGCCCATCGGAGCACATGGGGCGAGGCCTTGCAAACAGACGTTCAGGATCGTACCACCACCTGTCACACCTGCGTCAGGAGGCTCCAGCGTGGCGGTCACACCACTACTCTGCCGATAACCTTACCGACGGTCACGCCCTCCCCTCAGACCACACTTACTCCGGCCCGGCGGCGGCGGCGGGAGCAGGACGGGGTCAGCCTGCGGGCGGGGAGGGCGGCGGCGGCTCTGGTGGCTCTGGCGGCTCGGACTCTGGGCGCGGAACAGCTGGGTCTGGCGGGGAGGGCCGCCCCCCGAACGCCCTGGACACCAGCCTGGACTCTGCTGCTTCACAGAGACATGCCGGTCAAGGCCACTCCTCAGGTAAGCTCACGCAGCGTCTCACTTTTTTTTTCTTTCTTTCAAACAAGATATACATGTTCTTCGCAGGTTTTACAAAACTACACGCAAGTATTGCGAAACGACTGTTAATCTCAGCAATATTCCACAAATAAATGTCATAGTTGTGGTGAAATATTTCAACCCGCGCTAATCTCCTTCCCCTGACAAGAGCCTGAGGCAGGAACTCTTCTCACTAACCCGTGTCATGACCAACCCACAGGGAATGACTCCGAGTGGGTGGACGTGACGGACACGGAGCTGCAGCGGATCATGAAACTCGGCGTGGAGGGGAAGAGCGGTGGAGTGGGTGGCCGGGAGTCACTGGCCGCCACCCCCCCCTTACCCCCTCTGTCCCCTGAGGCAACCCCTCAGTCCTCGCCCTCCAGGCACCGCAAACACAGCCTCTCCTACAGGTAAGGATCCGCGCGTGTTGGAGGCAAGCCAACTTATAATCGATCCCATTTTCTTTGTCTTGCGGTGAACATTTACTGAAATATCAAAATGATTTTATATTGTCTGAAATTTCTTAACGTTTTCCACCAAAGTTTGTTTAGACAACTTTATCGTGAAATATTATTGAAGATAAGTTTATGAAAAACGTTTTGAGGTGAAACCGACAGCGGGTGGAGTATCTGAAGGTTCTTTGTGTGTAAAGTGAGCTGACGGCACCTTTCCCTTACAGCTGTAGTGGCCTGAACAAGCCTGACCTGCTAGAAGCCGCCGGGAGGAGGAGGGGAGTTGTAGGAGGCCATGACTCCTCCCAGTCCACGCCGCGGCGGGAGGGCGGCACACAGGCTACTCACAGCCACGTAAGGTAAGTTTATCCTTCATCTCGTTTTCTATAAATCCCTCACACACGCAAGATTAACGTATCATGTAGAGAGATAAGCGAGGTTAGTGTAAATATTGTTGTAAGGTGAAGGTGGAACACATACGACAGGTAGTATTTGGTTCCGGTGGTTGGCTTCCGAAAAATTCCAACCCCGGGTTCTGGCGCGGCTCGGTAGATCAGGAGTCAGGCAGTGTGACGTTATTTGTTGCGTCCGTAACGTTCATTAAACAGCCATCGACGCCAACCCCTTCACCACCATCGCGCCATTGTTATATAAATGGTCAAAAATAAAAGAAAAACAGCTACCAAGGAAGTTGTATAAAACTTCAATTTTTCCGTCAGCTTTATAGTTTTCTATGATCAGTCTTCCGTTCCTTCCTTCCTAAAGCCAACAACTTAGCTGAGTCAAGAAGCACGAAGAAACCGCAGTTATTGCATCGGATGGGATGATTTTTGTTGTTTACGCGCACGTGCACACAGAAGGAGTTGATGGTTGTGAGAGTTCTGGACATCCTGGACGTAAGAATGTAGTACAGCTTAGTTACAAGTAGTGAAGTTAACCAAGGCAACTTCTGGCTCTAGCCGCGATGCATTCGCCAGTTCCTGTAAAACCATAAGACCTTCGAGGCTCCGTACCTCCACTTGTTACCGGTGACTTACTTCCTCTTCTCTAGCCTCGCCGCGTCCTTTTCTACATACAGCTTCGATGTCATGTGGGAAATGAGTCTCCTGGAAAAGTGTCTCAACATGGGGCTAAGGAGTACATGAGTCAGGAACCTGCCGGCGTGTAAGGCATAAATCATGTTGTGAATGGAACTGTCTTGCGAGGCATTACATTGTTTTGTGAGAGTAGAATTTTTAATGTTGTTGGAAACTTCAGTAAAGTAGTAGTAGTAGAAGTAGTAGTAGTAGTAGTAGTAGTAGTAGAAGTAGTAGTAGTAGTAGTAGTAGTAGTAGTAGTAGTAGTAGCAGCAGCAGCAGTATTATTATTATTATTATTATTATTATTATTGTTATTATTATTATTATTATTATTATTATTATTATTATTATTATTAGTAGTAGTAGTAGTAGTAGTAGTAGTAGTAGTAGTACGTAGTAGTAGTAGTAATAATATATCTGCCTTTTAATGTAATAAGTTTTTTTCGCGTCCTTCCTCAGCTCTAAGGGCACATCGGGGAGTGGCAGCAGTGCCTTCAAGAATACAGCGATGCCTGGGAGTAGTTGGTCACATCGCAAGGAGGAAGTGCGGCAACGGAGCGCCTCCTTCGACTCACACAGACACAAGAACAGAATCAACCTAGGTGTGTGTGTGTGTGTGTGTGTGTGTGTGTGTGTGTGTGTGTGTGTGTGTGTGTGTGTGTGTGTGTGTGTGTGTGTGTGTGTGTGAAAAATATGTGAAAATCGACGATGAATTTTATTTTTATGAAAGAATTTGGGTGTACGGCAACCAGTGGACGGACCAGTGGTAGCTGGCTGCTTTGATATAGGATTCGGTATACACCTTTGAAGCTCAGTAAGATACGCACATTCTAATATCGTTATCGTGATAAATCTTAATGGACCATGCCTGTATACTACAAACAGGGCTGGCCCTAGCAGGTGCGGGTCCCAATGCAAAAATCCATCTTATTGCCATTTAGTGCAGTCAAACAAATACAAAACAATACAAACTGAGGTACATAAATGAGAAATGTTGCCAATGTAGTTGTCACAGTTTTGATGAAAAATGCTCCTCTCCTCTCCTCTCCTCCCCTCTCCTCTCCTCCCCTCCCTTGTCATCCCTCCTCCCCTCCTTTCCTCCCTCCTCATAAACTCCACACCTATTCTCTCCTCTCCTCTCCTCCCCTCCTTTCCTCTCTTCTCATCCCCTCCTCCCAATCCTCCCTTCTCATCCCTCCTCACCTCCCCTTTCCTCACTGAAGAGCAAGTGTTACAGACTTCATGACGTATGAGTGACGTCATCCCCGCGGGGCCCTTAGAGGCGTGGGGCCCGATGCAGTTGCATCGGTTGCATTGGCCTAGGGCCAGATCTGACTACAAAACATTAATCTTCAGTATTTATGGCAACATAATCCATGTGATTTAGTGCTACACACTCTACAAAGCAGTTATTACAAGATGAATACTTTAATTCAACCTCACATCATTATCACATTTATTACTAGTCTCCTGCTACATGTTTAGTTTGAAAAAAATATTTTTCTCCAGTTTCCAAGTTTTATCTGGAAAATCCCGAAAAGAATCTAGTAAGTACTACTTGTGATATAGAGATATTTTGAGCGCTGAAACCGTACCGAGATTAAAGGACCGGCCGAGATCAGACTCCTCCCAAAACACCAAAACATCCTTGATTCATTTCAGACGTGGCAAACTTTATTGCAGTAATCTGATAAAATGCCGATCTATACGTGTGCTGCACTTCTATATCACGAAATAAAAACCAAGGTGTTAAGGGATGGGTGGTTTTTTCCAAGGAAGAAATTGTGAGTTTGCTGTTTATCTCCAACGGACAATCTTCACCAATGTCTGATAAAACCGCATTAAAACTTCATTGTTTATCGTATATGTACCAGAATTTCTAAATTTGTTTGATAATCATGTAATCAAGTGGAAAATGCAGCTTATATATATAGGAGAAATTTTTTTAATTTGTCTCAAGATTATACATCCCACAAGGTTGTTTTGCGATATTTCTTGCTTTATGCCCAATGATGGTGACAAAATGTTTCTAAAATCTTATCAATCGGTTTGAGGATATATAAATGTTTCTAGCATAATTTTTTTTTTAGCATACCGAGTTCTCTCTCTCGCTCTCTCTCTCTCGCTCTCTCTCTCTCTCTCTCTCTCGCTCTCTCTCTCTCTCTCTCTCTCTCTCTCTCTCTCTCTCTCTCTCTCTCTCTCTCTCTCTCTCTCTCTCTCTCTCTCTCTCTCTCTCTCTCTCTCTCTCTCTCTTCTCTCTCTTCTCTCTCTCTCTCTCTCTCTCTCTCTCTCTCTCTCTCTCTCTCTCTCTCTCTCTCTCTCTCTCTCTCTCTCTCTCTCCCTCTCTCTCCCTCTCTCTCTCATTCCTATCTCCTGTGCTTCATTTCAATCTACAATAACTTTGGCGTCTTTAATTTCCTAACCCTAACTCCCTTTGAAGCCTCACATCACACACACTTAACACTCAATATAACTCTAAAAACCACTTATAAAACTCTTGTCTTTATTCCTGCAACAGATCCTGCTGGCGGGGACCTCGAAGCCGGCGAGATCACATCCACCACCGACGCCTTGGACTTGGATTCAATGTTAGACGGTGCGACGGAGGCGACGACAGACGACGAGGCGCTCTCCACTTACGACCCGGATGTGCACCTTATAAGAAAGCAGCTGGAGGGCCTCGAGGGAATGTACTCTGAGGTGTGTGTGCGTGTGTGAATGGTAGTAGTAGTAGTAGTATAGTAGCAGTAGTAGTAGCAGTTGTAGTAATAGTAGTCTTCAAATACCCTGCAATATATTCTTTCTTTATTTCTAGTCTCTCTTTCTGCCTCTTCTATGACATTCATTCACCTCTTTCTTCATCCTCGTCTCTTCTTTCCTTTTCCCTCTCTACTTCTATACCACTTACTCCCCGTCTTCTCCAGGTCCTGAAACTGCTCGGAGGAGGAGGTGGAGGCAGGAGGGGCGGCAGAACGTTGTTAGGCGGAGGTGACCTGAAGACATCCCGACGACGCCTTCATGGGTCCCTCTCCTCGTTGCCTTCCTCCGTCATGTCCTCCCGGCCTGGCAAGGATCGAAGGAAGGTGATTGATGACAGGGTGAGAAGGACGGCAAGGGACAACAACAATGGCAAGGTAAGGAGGAATAGTTTAGTTTGAATCTCTCTTGGTAATGGAAGCTAATATTTTTTAAAGTCAGTTAAGTTGCTAATTTTTCACTTACATACATTAAACACTTGAATAGAAAGCGACTCCAAGCCAGCTTATTTTTTCTTTAGTTATAAAAACCTGTTTTCATTCAGGTAAATTATTTGCTTTTTAATTTTTCTTTTGGACATGCAACACTTCATTTATTCTTGTTAAAGCTATATATTTTCTGGTTTCTGGATATCCTAATTAAACAACCTTTCTATTTATGTATAGTTAACTCTGGGGTTTTATGTACTTTTCTAATACCATAAAACCTTCCTTATTATATATAGAAAATTTTTCGTATTTTCCTTATTACCAAAGGGCATCAAAAACACATAATTTTAGCGTAATTTCACGACTTGTTCCATTTCATTAAAAAATTAAAAAGTCCCTTCGAGCCAAAGATGAGTTTCCTGTATTCCATATATTCCTTATCACAAAATGTCCCTCACACTTACCTTCTTTTCCTTACAGAGCATCCATAAGCGATTTCAGAGACTGGAGAGCCATGTGGTCACTCTGGCACGAAGTGTGGCTCACCTCAGCTCAGAAATGCGCACGCAGCACCTCATGTTCCAGGTGAGTGTGGCACATACCTGCCGGTGCTGAACAGGTAGTGTCCCCCTCAGATACTTAACGATGGAGGAGACGGAAGGGTGAAGGAGGGAAGGAGGTAATGAAAGTATTGATGAAATAGTTAAATAATCCTGTCACACTCATTAATTGACATTCCTTGATGTTTTTCTTCCATAGGAGATTGAAAGCATACGGGCGGAGGTTGCAGGTTTACGAAGTGGAGGAGGTGGTGGAGGTGGAGGCGTTTCCGGAGGAGGGACGGGGTCACCAGCAAGGGTTGGCGGCCACGTGTCCTGGGAATCCTTCAGGGCGGGTATCCCAGGCCTCTCTAATCCTGGCAGGGTGAAGAAACTCACTCAGTTCTTTGGGGACGAGCCGCCTCTCGTCAGGATCTTCCTCAGAAAACTGGGATATGAGGTGAGACGGACGGCAGCAGACGTAGGGAAGGATGGTGGGATAAATCAGAATAAAAGAAAATTAAAACAGATAATTCAAAAACAAATACCTACACTTGCTCACTTTCTTCAGATATTCGATTATTTATTTGCTTGGTGTTTTATTTGTTTCTGTTTCACCTTTATTTAACACACCACGTGACTCCTTAAACATAATATGAAGCCTTTGAACAACCTGAGGCATCTAATCATGTATTCGTTTCTCACTTGACAGAAATATGCGGCGCTGTTTGAGCAGGAAAAGATTGGAATGCTGGAGCTTCCTTACTTAACGGAGGACCGTCTGCACAAGATAGGGATTCCTATGGGACCCAGACTAAGGATCCTACAGGAGGCACAAGGACCCATTAGAAAAGAAGGGAACTTGAGTGTGTATGTGGTGTAAATTCTCTCTCTCTCTCTCTCTCTCTCTCTCTCTCTCTCTCTCTCCTCTCTCTCTCTCTCTCTCTCTCTCTCTCTCTCTCTCTCTCTCTTCTCTCTCTCTCTCTCTCTCTCTCTCTCTCTCTCTCTCTCTCTCTCTCTCTCTCTCTCTCTCTCTCTCTCTCTCTCTCTCTCTCTCTCTCCACAGATCAGTATCATAAGTAAGATAACAAATGGATATATTTTTTTAAGTCTCTTTCTTTCTTTGCTCAATTTAATACTCTGTCCTGTCTGTGGTACCCGAGGCTTGTCTGTCTTCTGCCTGTTTATTTCTATTCACTGCAGCACGAATAGATAATGTTGTACAGTGTCTTTCTTTATTCCATCGATGAGGTATTTAAGTGTTTCGAGGACTGTGGTTTCTTCTGTTTTACTTAAGGAGAAGGTGAGTGACTTGTGCTCTAATACGAGTGAATAATCTGTTTGAAAGCTCAATCATCATAACCATTTAGTAGAGCAAAAAAAAAAAGTATTTGTTGTAAGATATGAAAAAAACAAGCAGGTTGGTAGACAGACAGACAGACAGACAGGTAAACAGACAGCAGGCTCACAACATATCACAACGAAATGTTTACCGTAGAGTGTATGAATCTACCATGAATTCCAGGCGTCACTAGTAGTCGCATGTGACGGAATTCATCATGTAAGCTAAATTGCCAAAGTTTGTAGCGTAGAAGTGGTGTCAGGGGCGAGAGCCGAGCCGCGGCGATGCTGTGGCTGCGGCAGAACCCGACCTGTGCTGTGGTAGTGAAGAGGAGGAGGAGGAGGACCAGACGAGACCAGACGAAACTCATTGTTGCCATGCCAAAGATACTCCTGCTGGCCGAGACGCATCCTCAAGTGACTGGATGCTTCCGTGACGCAAATCGATTGTCTGTAGTGCAAACCGAGTGGAAATATTCTGTCTTCCGTGGCTCGTGTCTGTTTCCCTCGTGCTAGCAAAGGTCAGTATTGAACAATGGGTTCGTCACTTCGTATTAACGGAAAGGTGAAGCGTGTTGGTGTCGACCGTGGCTGTTCAGTGAAAGAAAATGGAAATGCGTACTCATTCAGCGTTCTATTTACTCAGTCTGTTCTTTTAGGCTTTTTCTTGTGATTGTTTTGTAGTGTGGCAAGAAATGTATCCTGAAAGCTGTACACCTGAGTGAGAAAATGTGGTTCGTGTTGCAGTTTAAAAGAAAACGGGGTTAAAGTAAGAAAAAATGAACATCATCCAGTATTTAGAATCAGTATTATGGGATGACCTTGAGGCGAAGAGAAAGAGTGTGAGGTTAATTAGTTTACCTTACCTCTCTCCCTCCCTTCCTTTTATCCTTTCACCCTTTCTCCCTTACTGTAATCCACATACCTTACTTAATTCCTTGTATCCTCTATCTCCTCCCGTCCTTTCCCTTCCTTTCTAGTCCTTCATCCACCCCTTCTTTCCCCTCCGCCCCGCCCCACCCTCCGTTCTGGTAGCAGAGTGAAGTGAGTGAAGGTTGGTGGTGTGTTACTGATAAACAGCCAAATAAATATATAGTGAATGCTCAGTTTAGGAGAATCTGTGGGGCTCTTGAATTATCTCTTCACGACCTCAGAGTGACTTTTCTTTTGTATCACTTTTTTTTTAAGGACAAGCAAGTGGACAGGATACAATGTAGTGGATTATCGATCGTTGTCCATTTTTTTTCGTTTCGTTTGGTATCCACTTTCCTTGATTATATTCAGCTATTGTATTTTCATTCGTGATTTCGCTTTTTGTATGTATCCGGCGAAAGGAAAGACAAATTAATCGTTTGTCATTGGTTGTCACTCCAATCGCCGAGGCAGGAGGCAGATGTTCAGTAAAGCCTCGATCTGGCGCAGTTCTCAGTCCGGGGTCATAGCAGCTGTATGTTTGTAAGTGTGTATAGTGTATATAACTTTTTATATTTAATGACCGCACCACTCTTCGTCTGGCAACCCATGTAAAGATCGTTTCCTTTGTAAGAATTATATATAAATAGGTAAAAGTAAACTAGCATTTGTTTCTCCTTTTGGTTTCTTGTGCATCATGTAACGACGTTGTGAAGATGTGTGTGAGACGTGTTTGGTAATGTGTATTTCAATCCATGTATTAGTTTTACTTATTATTGATAATGCTGAAGTGAGGCTTTTAAAAAAAATTTTTAACCAGTCAACAGGTTCGACTCATAGCCTCGAAGCCTCACTAAAGATAAAATTAAGACTCCAGCAGGTTCAAAATAGTAATTAATTTCCTGAACACCCAAGTAACATCCTTAATAAAGTAATATTGTGTGGATTGAACAAATAAGTTCTTCAATGGGATCGCTAAGGAGTGGATACAATACAGTGAACAAAAAACATTAATTTTGAAAAGAGTTCTAGTGTTCGAAAGCATAAGCAAGATCCAAACTCCATTAAAGCGTCAGCCCGCCATTACCTCCGACGCAGCTAAGGTGAGAGGACGTTCCTGCCAGCACTCCACGGTAAGGCCGAGGTCCCTGCTACATCCACATCTGCACGAACGCTATTAGTTGATTACACCTTTCTGCTGATTCATACATTCCTTATAACAGTGTGCAAGAAACTAAAGCGTTGTAGTGCAAAGCGTCAGGTGATAAAACATGAGTCGTCAGGATATGTGTTGATGGCCGCTGATGTAACTTTGGGGGGAAAGGTTCACGGATACAATCATTATTGTTCTGTAATGTAAGTATACTTGTCTCGTAAGATTATAAACGTTGAGTGAGTAGATCGTTCAGCTGGTAATTTGTAGTGATAACTATCCTGTAAATAACTTGAGTTGACCCTCATGCCTCGGTGAGCGGTAGTCAAAACCTCTTAGGGCCGTACTATTAAAATCTTTCGCCAGGGTAGGCAAGCCTGGCGAGCGGGGCGAAGCATAATTTCTTACTTTTAAACTCCACTAGCCCTTCGCATGGCGAAAGGGCTGGTTGGAATAGTATTGGAATCGGTGAGTGCAGGAGAGACCGCCCTAACACTGAACGAAAAACATTTTTTTCGTTTAGTTTATAATTTGTATAATACTTTTAATCATCTTATGATGTAAAAAACACATTGTAATATTATCAATGAGCATTACAAGCTTGCCATTGAAAAATAAGTCGTGTTTATGTTGTTTTTAAAGACCGTCGAAGTTTTACAGCGACAGGCACAAGAAGAGGAAGAACAAGACTTACCAAGGTGAGTGTATATTGACTTTCCACCCAATTATTTTTGGTTTAGGAACTATTTTGCATAATATTAGGTTTTCATTGGATGTTTTGGGAATGGCGTGCTTAAATTAGCTATAGAAGCCTACCACCCTTTTAGTCATTATAGTGATACATGCCTGTAATATCAGTGTGCTCCCGCCCCACTAAAAAAGTTTTATTTTTGGGGTTAATCAGGTGAAATTTACTAAGTTATAACTTTTGTTATAATTATAATGTTTTACTAACTTCTATCTTATTTAGTGTATGATTTCTGCTGAAACGTATGATTCCGCCTCCACACCGATCAGAATAATTTTCGTTGTAGTACACAGGATACTTTACTATACTGAACATCTGTGAAGGTTGCTTGTTGGCTATAGGAATGAGAATTAGAAGATAGGTGGAGGCTTTGTTCTTCAGATTTACCTAGTGGAATAGGTACTATAGTTTTGCCCAATTAAGAAATGTTACTTGAAACTATCTTTTCAAGTTGCCTTTCTCATAGATTTTCATGTAATTCACCCCTAAAGTTATGGTAGGTTATGTTAGGAAAAAAAGTTTATTATTATCAGTGTGCTCCCGCCACACAAAAAAGTTATATTTATGGGGTTTAATCAGATCAAATTTAATGAGTTATAACTCTTGTTATAATTATAATGTATTAATTTGTTAGATTAGGTGAGGTTTACTTCACCAAACCTGAAACCACGCTTTCCCAAGGGGTCTCCAAGCCTGTTGGCAATAGGCATATAAAAATTAGAAGATAGGAGGTGGAGTCATTATTCTTCAGATATACCTATTGTGATACTAAAGTGTTGCCCAATAAAGAAATGTTACTTGAAACTATCTTTTCCAGTTGCCTTTCTCATACATTTTCATGGAATTCACCTTTAAAGTTATGGTAGGTTTGGTTAGGAAAAAAAAAGTATTATTGTAAATTGTAACATCCCATGAATTTTGGATACTTTTCTTTTATAACATTTTGTCCGCAAATTATTTTTTCATCACGAAATTAAATGTGATGTTCGGATATATAGATCTACCTTTACATGAATGTTAGATTGTAATATGTTTCATATATTTTCCAGATTATGGATGCACTGCTAGACTTTGAGAATATAAATGTGCTTGATGCAGCTGAAGCAGACTGACTGAGGAGGAATTTACATTTAGGTTCAGGCTATCAAAGCATAGTCCGTTGAATATTAAATCTAGTCTTTCCAAACCACTACAACCCATCTTGAAACCTGATAATTACAGTTAGTTAGTGCTATCTAAGGTACAGATAGTTGGATTCTTTTTGGAGATAAGAACTCATTTAAGTTTCTTCAATAAGTGATTGACACTTCATTTCTTTGTCATAAATGTTCACACTACTGAAGGAAATGAAACATGACATAATTGAGCAGTGTTCTTTTTTTCCCCTATGTCTCTATTTGATGGTATCCCATTTTTGTATTGTTTGTTAATAAAACTTACTGAAATTATTTAAAAACTTTAATATAACAATCCTATGTATTGTAGTCCTTAATTTCTATTAAATTGTGCCATTTTCTTTTGATATATGGTCATGTATTAATGCCAACAGTAAGGAAATAATAGCTTTAGAGAAAAAATATTGTAGTATAAAACAGTCTCTGATGCTATTTATTGTTATAATGCTTGTAACTGCCTTATTAAGATAGTGAGATGATAGCAAAAGTACAACTGACCTACGATATACAAGCAAGCAAACTTGTTTGTGTTTGTAAGTAAACCACACTATACTGACTCTTTACTACAGCTCAGACGATATCGATATAACTATGAAGTTCTACATACTATACAGAGTGCACTCCACACACCTGTGAAGGTTTCAAGCTGTGCTCGTCATTACAAGTAAATATAGGCCATATACGAAAAAAAATTTGGGTGAAATGCTTAACTTTTGCGTAATAAAATATAAAAAGCTTATATAACCAAACCAAACCATACCTAACCAAATCTAACAACATAATTTAACCTTAACCTAACGTGACCTAATCATAACCCAACATAACATAACTAACCTAACATAACTTAACATAAATCAAAGACGCTTTGCGAGTTAGATAATGGTTAACACCGCCTGAAGCGTTCGGATCTGTTTTAAAAGTAAGGAATCCGTCACTCGGTCCCAAGTGCGCCCCAACTTCGCCATACTTCCGCCCAGGTTTTAATAATACGGCCCTAAAACCTGGGCGGAAGTATGGCGAAGTTGGGGCGCACTTGGGACCGAGTGACGGATTCCTTACTTTTAAAACAGATCGGAACGTTCGCCTGGGTAAGCGAGCGTTGTGGTCCGCCACCGCTAAACATGATGATATTCCCGCTTGACTAGCGGAAAGTAGCAGGAAAAGCGCGGGAAATATGTTTGTTTACATCTGCAGAATGACAACAAGCATCAACGCTGTCTCCCTTAGGGCAAATCCTGTATCCACTGTGGATAAGGATATGTTTATTGATCTCGTCAGAGAACATAACTAGGTCATAAATGACAAAACGGTAAATCTGCATAACTATACTGCTCGGACGATATCAATATAAATATGAAATCGTACATAGTGTATGTATTCAACACATTTGTGAAGGCTTCAGGCGGTGTTAACCATCATCTAACTCGCAAAGCGTCTTTGATTTATATTAAGTTATGTTAGGTTAGTTATGTTATGATTAGGTCACGTTAGGTTAAGGTTAAATTATGTTGTTAGATTTGGTTAGGTATGGTTTGGTTTGGTTATATAAGCTTTTTATATTTTATTACGCAAAAGTTAAGCATTTCACCCAAATTTTTTTTCGTATATGGCCTGTATTTACTTATAATGACAAGCACAGCCTGAAACCTTCACAGGTGTGTGGAGTGCACTCTGTATAGTATGTAGAACTTCATAGTTATATCGATATCGTCTGAGCTGTAGTAAAGAGTCAGTATAGTGTGGTTTACTTACAAACACAAACAAGTTTGCTTGCTTGTATATCGTAGGTCAGTTGTACTTTTGCTATCATCTCACTATCTTAATAAGGCAGTTACAAGCATTATAACAATAAATAGCATCAGAGACTGTTTTATACTACAATATTTTTTCTCTGAAGCTATTATTTCCTTACTGTTGGCATTAATACATGAACATATATCAAAAGAAAATGGCACAATTTAATAGAAATTAAGGACTACAATACATAGGATTGTTATATTAAAGTTTTTAAATAATTTCAGTAAGTTTTATTAACAAACAATACAAAAATGGGATACCATCAAATAGAGACACAGGGGAAAAAAAGAACACTGCTCAATTATGTCATGTTTCATTTCCTTCAGTAGTGTGAACATTTATGACAAAGAAATGAAGTGTCAATCACTTATTGAAGAAACTTAAATGAGTTCTTATCTCCAAAAAGAATCCAACTATCTGTACCTTAGATAGCACTAACTAACTGTAATTATCAGGTTTCAAGATGGGTTGTAGTGGTTTGGAAAGACTAGATTTAATATTCAACGGACTATGCTTTGATAGCCTGAACCTAAATGTAAATTCCTCCTCAGTCAGTCTGCTTCAGCTGCATCAAGCACATTTATATTCTCAAAGTCTAGCAGTGCATCCATAATCTGGAAAATATATGAAACATATTACAACCTAACATTCATGTAAAGGTAGATCTATATATTCGAACATCACATTTAATTTCGTGATGAAAAAATAATTTGCGGACAAAATGTTATAAAAGAAAAGTATCCAAAATTCATGGGATGTTACAATTTACAATAATACACTTTTTTTTCCTAACCAAACCTACCATAACTTTAAAGGTGAATTCCATGAAAATGTATGAGAAAGGCAACTGGAAAAGATAGTTTCAAGTAACATTTCTTTATTGGGCAACACTTTAGTATCACAATAGGTATATCTGAAGAATAATGACTCCACCTCCTATCTTCTAATTTTTATATGCCTATTGCCAACAGGCTTGGAGACCCCTTGGGAAAGCGTGGTTTCAGGTTTGGTGAAGTAAACCTCACCTAATCTAACAAATTAATACATTATAATTATAACAAGAGTTATAACTCATTAAATTTGATCTGATTAAACCCCATAAATATAACTTTTTTGTGTGGCGGGAGCACACTGATAATAATAAACTTTTTTTCCTAACATAAACCTACCATAACTTTAGGGGTGAATTACATGAAAATCTATGAGAAAGGCAACTTGAAAAGATAGTTTCAAGTAACATTTCTTAATTGGGCAAAACTATAGTACCTATTCCACTAGGTAAATCTGAAGAACAAAGCCTCCACCTATCTTCTAATTCTCATTCCTATAGCCAACAAGCAACCTTCACAGATGTTCAGTATAGTAAAGTATCCTGTGTACTACAACGAAAATTATTCTGATCGGTGTGGAGGCGGAATCATACGTTTCAGCAGAAATCATACACTAAATAAGATAGAAGTTAGTAAAACATTATAATTATAACAAAAGTTATAACTTAGTAAATTTCACCTGATTAACCCCCAAAAATAAAACTTTTTTAGTGGGGCGGGAGCACACTGATATTACAGGCATGTATCACTATAATGACTAAAAGGGTGGTAGGCTT
Organism: Metacarcinus magister; assembly: GCA_029783475.1. Taxonomy (NCBI): domain Eukaryota; kingdom Metazoa; phylum Arthropoda; class Malacostraca; order Decapoda; family Cancridae; genus Metacarcinus; species Metacarcinus magister. The sequence continues at coordinate 4,839,078 of JAPQNM010000041.1, read as the reverse complement.
CTATAGCTAATTTAAGCACGCCATTCCCAAAACATCCAATGAAAACCTAATATTATGCAAAATAGTTCCTAAACCAAAAATAATTGGGTGGAAAGTCAATATACACTCACCTTGGTAAGTCTTGTTCTTCCTCTTCTTGTGCCTGTCGCTGTAAAACTTCGACGGTCTTTAAAAACAACATAAACACGACTTATTTTTCAATGGCAAGCTTGTAATGCTCATTGATAATATTACAATGTGTTTTTTACATCATAAGATGATTAAAAGTATTATACAAATTATAAACTAAACGAAAAAAATGTTTTTCGTTCAGTGTTAGGGCGGTCTCTCCTGCACTCACCGATTCCAATACTATTCCAACCAGCCCTTTCGCCATGCGAAGGGCTAGTGGAGTTTAAAAGTAAGAAATTATGCTTTGCCCCGCTCGCCAGGCTTGCCTACCCTGGCGAAAGATTTTAATAGTACGGCCCTTAATAGTACGGCCCTGAGTCGTGCGGCTGGCAGCAAAATCGCCTCCCGCGCACGCGCAGAGGGAGGGGGACTTTGAGTGCAGGGGGTACCTCGAGTAAACCCACACCCCCCGATGACACAACCCTAGCCTAAACTAAACTGACCCTGGGGCTACGCTCCCTTGACCCCTTCAACCTAACCTAACTTAACGAAGCGACCGCTCACTAAAACATTCACAAATGTTCAGTACAGTAAGTATCCTTGTGCCTATATCCGGAGTCGCTTAGACTACGGATGTGAGGTTTATGGGGCGGCCTCACCTTCACTTCTCCATAAATTAGAAGTAATTCAAAACACAGCCATGCGTATAGCCCTGGGAGCTTTCAAGTCCTCCCCAGTCACAGCCCTTCAGGCAGAATCCTCCCTATCCTCACTGTCACACCGACGCTCCACCCTCCTTGTCCGCACCTACACCAAACTCGCATCCTCCCCCAGCTGCCACGCCCTCCACTCCCTCCTCCTCAGACAGAGTAGGGCACCACTTCTTGGCCCCCTACCATATCAAGCCCACACACCTTTTGTAGAAAGAGCCCTCTCCTTCTTTGCCTGCCTCCGGGTGACACCCCCCTCCTTTCTCACTCTCGAGAAGACTTCCCCTTTGGGCCCTTGGTTTCCCCTCTCCTCCCTAATATCCTTGACACTGCACACACACACACAATGGTCAAAGGCACACTGTCCGGTGCAGGGCAGGATAATTTTCAACAACCTCCTGCACACTCAATACCACAACTCCCTCCACATATACACCGACGGCTCCCGCCTCCCAGTACCTCCCTCTGTTGGGGCTGCAATGTACATCCCAGTACATTCCACTGCCACTGCCTGGAGGTTGCCGGCCTCTGCCTCCATTCTGACGGCAGAACTCTTTGCCATCAGAGAGGGCCTCAGGTTTGCCACCACACTCACCTCCCCTTGCTCAGTCACTCTCTTCTCAGACTCCCTCTCAGCCCTCCAACTCATCCGGCGTCACCGCCCTAAAACACACCACTCCCTCTGCTTCACCATTCACAACTTTCTTCTCCAACTATCCTCTTCTGGCTTCTCCATCCACCTTCAGTGGGTCCCCTCACATGTTGGCGTCATGGGCAACACAGTGGCCGACAGAGCGGCAGCGGAGGCACACTCCCACCCCTTCCCCATACACCTCCCCACTGACCAGACCGACTCTCTGACTAACCTCCACACAGCCTGTAAACTACACTGGGACACAGACCTGACTAACGCTTTACAGTACACTTCACTTGGACACATTAGACAAGACACACGACACCACTGGTGGACCTACTCCCCCAGCCGTGCCCTTGACACTGCCGTCACCAGACTCCGAATTGGACACAGCCGCCTAAACTCCCACCTACACAAGCTGGGCATGACAGAGGACCCCCACTGCCCTTGGTGCCCTACACAACCTGACACCCCAGAACACCTCCTACTACACTGTCCTCGTCACCACTCCCACCGCATGGCACTCCTCCACTCACTGTCGTCTCTTCACCTCCGCAGACCAGCAATAACTGACCTCTTAGGTGGCTCTCAAGACCCTGGCCTGGCCTTCAAAGTACTCAAACACACCAGGACCTTCCTCCAAAGGACAGGTCAACTCAACAGGATCTGATCCACTTACTCATCTGCAACCTGCACTTTTGGGGCACTAGAGGCTGTGGCACCACAGCCTGCACGGCCCCATCAAATTCCCAAGAAGAAGAAGAACAGTAAGTATCCTGTCATTCCTGTGTACTACAACAAGAATTATTCTGATCGGTGTGGCAACGTTGTTCTTCAGATTAACCCTAATGGTATTATGAATGGGAGGAAGACGCAGTTAAATTTTTACAACTTCATACTAATGCACCTGGATCTGAATAACACCCTTTTCGTTTAGACTTTGATTAATTTCGAATGGTTTTGACGTTGGTTTTCATCACAAATCCATATATACTTAAATATCCTCCTCGCCCCTTACAAGTTCTTGGGTGAGTAAGACGAAATACAGTGATTTATGCTAAATACAAGGTGCCAGAAACACTAATCTACCCTAACATAACATTTACCTATTCGCGAACGGGCAATGGTCATAAACAAACGCACAAACACCCGCTTCTTTCTGATGTAGAAGTTGGATAGAAAATTGCGTGTGGCAAGGGAAGAAAAGGGCGTGTGCATCTGACTCGACCTCCAATTTGTGCTTCCTGGGATAGAAGCTAAAGAAGAATATGGCGTGTTCACCTTCCCCAAACTCCTATATGTGCTCATAGAAAACCTTCAATATCTCGAAGTTTGAGATTTGCGACATAAATGTAGTGAGTAAAACCTTCTCTCAGTAGTATATCAGATAATGGAAGAAAATAACACAATGCTCTAAAGCATTATTGTGAAGAAATAAATCAGTACCTATTTTTTTTTTTTTTTTTATCAACCAGCCTATCCCACATATTCATGCTACCATATAATTAAAGACCCATCGGTAAAATTTTACATCTACACCATAATATGCACCTGGATCTAAATAACACACTTTTCGTATAGATTTTGATCCATTTCTAATAATTTTGACATTCATTTCTGTCGCAAATGCATATTTTGTAAGATATCCTCATCATCCCCAATAAGCCTGAAGACCTGTGGGAATGTGTGGTTCTTGGGTGGGGAAAACGAAATACAATGATTTACGCTAAATACAAGGTGCCAGGATCACTAATATAAACTAACAATTCTCTATTTACGAATGCACTAGGCACTGGGCACTGGTGGTCACAAACTGGCGTGTAGCTTCCAAAGAAACTAACGTCTGCATCTCGCCCAACAACACCCTCCCCCACGATTTTTGGTCATTGAAAACATTTAATATCTTCTAGATTAATATAAGATAAACAAATCTAACCAAAACTTAACCTATACATATTGACAAATAACTGAATTTTGTTCAAACCAAATGAAACTTTACCTAATCCTGGAAGAGGTCTGGTAAAATTTTACATCTTCACCATGAAGGCGTCTGTTTACGAAATAAAGTGGCGTCTGAACCTCGCCCAACTCCCTACTTTTGGTCATAGAGAACATTTGATATCTTTTAAATCAACCTAACATAACCTAACCTAAATTAACTAAACCTTAACCTACATTGACAAATAACAGAACCTTGTTCAAACCAAACTAAACTTTACTTTTCGAGAAGGTCTCATATAAAACATTGAATAGCTCACAAACTAAGAATTTGCGACAGAAATGTAATTAAGAAAACCTTCTCAAAATGCATCAGGTAATGCTAAAATAACCCTAAATTCTCTAGAGCATTCTGGTGAAGATGTAAAATAATACCGCCCCATCAACTTACCTGTTAATTATTTTTTTCACTTCAGAGGAAAAACTTTCGTTAACTTTCTGCATTTAAGATCTTACAGGTATATGCCGAATCGTAGAGATGTTTTCCAAAATTAGTATCTTCTTACACAGGTTTACGAGGTAGGCAGTAGGTGGAGTTAAGCAGAAGCAATGAGTACTGATGTGTAATTAAGGTGATTGGCAAACTTTTTCCCTGGTTGGGGTGTTATCTCGCTCGTTTGTGTCATGTGAGTAAAGTTCTTTGTGAATTGATACGTTTTTTTCTCTCTTTTAGTAGGGCTTACTTAGATGATATTTTAGGTGTTTATATTGTAGGGTGTTGTAGTTGCTATTAAGTACAGTTACTTTTGATTGCATATATAGTTTTACGTAAAAAAAATGTGAAACTAAGCTGGATGGAGAAAGAATGAATTAAAGTATCTTGGTTTGACTCTGTACAAGCTTGGAAGAATAAAAGATGAGATATGAGAAAGAGCTATGGAAGTGAAGAAAGTAGTTTGATCTTTAAGGCGTATGATGAAAGAAAGGGCTATATACTCAAGAGATGCAGTGGGTGCAAGATGATGATCCTCAGTGAAATGAGAAGACAGTGCTAGAATACTTGAGAAAAGGATAAAAAGGAGAATGAGAGAGAACAAGAGCATGCAAGGAGGGAATGTGAGGATAGGAATAGGATGATACTCTTGGCATGGTTCATCCTTGGGGAGGGTTCTTAGGAGCAAGCATCAGATATATAGATAGATGGTAGATAAAATTCAAAATCCATTAATGATGTTCAAATGATATCTTTCAAATCTTCTCTACATTCAGTGATCAGATGGTTGGAGGAGTGATTCATTATGAAGCATCCTCCATGCCCCACGTAGTCACTAATTGTCTCCTAGTTTGCTTTAAGTTAAGAATGCAATCACATCACTTTAGTTTAGATTTATTGGTATACTCATACAACCATATGTCAGGAATTAGTTCTGCAGCATCTTGTAAGTCTGGGTAATGGGGTTAATCACAATTCTCTCATACATCAATCCAAACTGTCCCTCTTCCATTGCAGATGTGAATGGCAGCAACTCCACGGTCTCCATCCTGTACAGCAAGTCACAAGAAATGGCAGATGTGGCACCAGCACATGTCTGTTGATAGGTAAATATTTTGACGCAGTGAAGATCTTCAGTGTCTTACCTGAGGTATGAAGCCTGTTGAGTTGTGAATCTGGACAGGGATTGCATGGAGAGAGAGAGAGAGAGAGAGAGAGAGAGAGAGAGAGAGAGAGAGAGAGAGAGAGAGAGAGAGAGAGAGGAGAGAGAGAGAGAGAGAGAGAGAGAGAGAGAGAGAGAGAGAGAGAGACTATGTAAGGTGTGAATTTAGCAACAGGTAGAGATATATAGCTCAATGAGGTTTATGATTCACAGGGAAAGGAAACTGAATCACAGTTTGAGTATGTACACAAAAAATATATATATTGGTGCCTCGTCAGCCGTTCCTCACAACCTGCTCTACCAAGGGTACTGCTGTCATGGCCATCATCCTGGCCAGCAAGCTAAGGTTCCTGAACTTCTTAATTAAGGAGCAAAGATGACTAGAAGAAGACTTCTTCCATAGGTACTGCCACCAATCCTGGAAAAGAATGGATAAACACATACATGATGGGTGCTTTGCTAGATGTGTCTCCATCTTGCTGGCGTGATGGTTAAATACCCATCATACTTGAACATAAAGATTTCCCACAGTATGATGTCCAATTTGCCACACACTATCTTCAATAGTTTGAGATAATCCACCAGCTAGCAGTGTATTAGCCTCCTGGCTAGTACAGTGGTAGCACGCTGGCCTTGCATTCGCTTGGTCGGCAGATCGAGTCCCCGCCCGGCCCCGTGATGCCTCCGGGGATGTTTTGGCGTGCCTGGCCTCCCACGCGGGCATATTCACGCAAAAACATACCTCACTTCAACCTCCTGTAGCTTCTCTCCTATTAAACTCACGTTACTGAAAAAAGTATCGTTTTAAAGTCCATACCCTTAGCTGTCTTTTGACGTTAATTTGAACGCTATATGAGCATTATTAGAACGAATACGGAATTCTGAAGTAGGAACTGTGAAAACACATTATAATAGACAAAGCCACCCCTACTGGATTTTTTTCCTATTAGTTAGCAATAAAAAACATCACTTTTATACCCTTTATGTGAAACACACCCGTAAAAAGCTCAATTTCCGTTTTATTGTAAAAATCAATGGTTAGCATTACTTGCTAAACTTAGCAATGGACCAGCATCCTCGCTAGAATGCAGCAACTGGTAGGCCTAGGGAGCGTGGTTTGGTATTGTTTGAAAGAAAACAACATGTTTACTGGACTTAAGGACAAACTAATCAAATTTGACGGCGCGTTAATTCAAAAAATGCCCTGTCCACTATTGTGGACACCCGCACTTGGAGCCCACGCACCGGGTGTCCACAATAGTGGACACCCGCGGTTTAAGGGTTAAGCTGTTTACTGGGGAGGAACTGCTGTGGTTGGGCACCACAGCAGTTGGTTGGACTTGCCTGGCTGATGTTCTGGAGAGCATCTTTATAGATGGATACCGGAACTGAAACAAGCAACTTTAATTTTTTTAACTTTAACCACCCACGGAAAAATTAACATTGTGAATACTGTCCACCGTTTGCCTCAGCTTATACTCTGAGGTCTACATATTTGTAGTTAGGTTTATAACTTAAAACGTGTCTCAACATTATCTGAGGTCAGCATCCAGTTTAGACACAAGCAGACAAGCACACCTTAAAATCAGGTTTAGATTACTCAGTACCCAATAATTTTGTTGCAGACAAAATTTACTGCAACACTATGTATTAGATAGAACATATCTTGATAATGTAGCTATAAATTATCAGGTAAAGTAATATACTAGCTGTATATTACAAAAAGTCACTCTTACCAAAGTGACACCTAATGCTTGGCCTGTCATCAAATATTGCATTGCACTTGGCCAAGTCCATTCCTAGCACTACCTGTAGGTTGAGAAACTTTGCAATACACCATGGAGACTTGTTTTGTGAAGTGGTGATGGTTTGCCTAACTAGGAACCTGCAGTGTTCAGTTCAGGTGTAGGTTTGAGACAGATATGGCACAGTTTACCTATCAGTTATCCTCCCTTGTGGATTGATTGATTAGAGAAGAGATTTATTGGAACTTATAAATTCAGCTTTGCGCAGTGGCAGTATTGTAACCAATGAGGTTTAACCGAGGTGCGTGGTTGTGAGATTACCACAAGCGTAACTCCACAAGGGTATTGGGTAAAAAATACTAGCAACCAGAGGTACATTCGCGATCCACAGTTTCTGACACTCCTCTATCAGTGATGAAGATTAGTCCAGGGTTCTTTCTGAACGTCGGCTCACTCTAACTATCACGAGGCAACTAATACACGAACACACAATCTTGTGAGCGATTCGAGGCTTCGCTCTGAAGGATTCACATTTGAGTCATCTTGCTGGATGTAGTATACTTAGGAATCATATTATGGATATAAAGAAGACATTATCTATGTATCAGACCTGGATATAACCAGGGGCGTATATTCAGGGTGTGCTAGGTGTGCGCTGCACACCCTCAGGCAGAGAGAAAAATGCATGATAGTTATAAAATTAATTCAGCAGTAAATGGGAAACAATATTTTTCTTATTGTTTTGCACTATAAGTGTTCTGTAGAAGCACTGCACACCAAATAATCAATTGTATCATTATGTAGCCTAGCGCGTACGGTGGAGTGGGAGGGCAGACTGTTGAAAATATGGAGTTGGGTGTGCGGCTCTACAAATGCACATTGCTTGCGTTCGTTTTTGCTGCTGAAATTTTATATTGGCTAGAAGGTATAAAGTGTCTTTGCCATTCATTATATGGGCATAATTAAGACTTGCAGGAATTATAATATAGTATTTATTATGAAACCAAATGTTATTAAGTCACTCAATCAGAAATAAAGATTGAGTGCAACCTAAGTCATGGACTCTCTTACCCATGAAACAACGGAAGTAAGTTGAGTTGCCAAGTTACTAACTCAGTTTCATTGACGCCAATGTTGAGGGAGCACCTGCATTTCCCTTGACTTCTAGCTAATTGACAATAGTTGTGACTTGTGAGTATATTGTAATTATTATTGTGTTGCGGTGTGTTTGCATCTTGATGATGGCGTTACCATGGCGATGGGAAAAGAGGGGAGATGGGAGTGAATGTGACATTCCCTCTTGAAAAGCGGCTACGCTGATATAGACGGTATTTGTGGTTATGTGACTGGTATTAAAGTGGCTCATATAACTGTGGTGTAATAGTGGGTGATAAGACAGTGTTACAGGTGGTGGACAGTGGACACATGTTGTGGTGTTGTAGTGTTGTAACCTGTGACTGTGGCCGTGGTAGAGTCTCCGTAAGCTGTGATAGTTTATATCAAAAACACGAAGAATAAAGTTGAATTATAAGTAATCAAGTATGTCAACCACTCAACCATTCTACTGTGTAATTTAGGTGGTAAGCTTAGCTAATCAAAATTAATAAATTTAATTATTCTAAATTTACACATAAAATTTGCTTTATTTTCCAACTAACAGTATGAATAATTATAAAATTGTAATCACACACACACACACACACACACAACAGTAATTAGGTATATGTTAGTTATGGACAGAATCACTATTCAGCACACCCAGTGACAGAAACCACCATACGCCACTGGATATAACCTTTTTGTTCTCTGCATTGCATTCATTGCAAATATATGGAAACTAAAAAAACATTCAAGGGTTACCATTACTGTATTAGAAATGGAATGAAAGATTACCAATCCACCTTGTTAAATTATGTAAGGTTTTCAGTGTGTTTGCGCGTGATTCTGTGTGTATAGGCAAGTGAGACAAGGATGGTATTTGCTTTTTCATGTTTGTGTGTGTGTATTTACCTAGTTGTAGTATACAGGACCTGAGCTACACTCGTGTGGTCCTGTCTCCGTATCTATATTTGTCTAGATTTTCCTTCAGTTGATGTACATTCTTTGCCATTATCACCTCTTCCTTCAGTCCATTCCAAGTATCTATACTTTTATGGGGAAAACTGTACTTTTTTTGTATCTTTCAAGCAAATTCCTTTATGCAGTATTTTCTTGTGTCCCCTCAAATATTTAGCCTCTCCTTTTCTTCTTAATATTAGGTCTTTTCTATCTGTTTCCTCCAGGTTGTTCATCAATTTATATATTGTGATTAAGTCACCTCTTTCTCTTCTTTCTTTCAATGTTGTTAAGTGCATTTCTTTTAATCTTTCCTCATATGGTAGGTTTTCCAATTCTGGCACCATCTTAGTTGCAATTCTCTGTATTCTTTCTAATTTCAACACATGCTTTTTCTTGTGCGGGGACCATATTACTTCTGCATATTCCAGTTTTGGTCTGATCATTGTAGATATAATTTTTCTCATCATATCTTTATCTAGGAAATGAAAAGCCATTCGTATATTCCTTAGCATGTGTGTGTGTGTGTGTGTGTGTGTGTGTGTGTGTGTGTGTGTGTGTGTGTGTGTGTGTGTGTGTGTGTTGCATCTGGCTTTTACTCTTAATGTGAAAGAGGTTTCATAATGTGGCTTCTCCATTATTGTCTCTGACAGATGAAACATTCGTGACTGCAAGCAGCCTTAAATTCCCACTTTCTCGCTACTTTATCAGTATGACTATTTGCTTTATACTATTCAAATATTTATCAAAGGTAATGTGGTTCAATTATTTAGCTATTCGTTTTTCCACAAATACTTTCATACTACATCAAGTGTGCTTAGTATGCAGGTTTGTCTATTATATGTAACGTTTACAATATTTGGCACATTTATTATACCTATTTACAAATTAATCATATGTGATTCCCAAGAACTGTGCATGTCAATGAACAGACACTGAGCAAATTAATGTAGTGACTTAACCCTTTTAAGTAAAATAACTCCTACATGGCACTGTCTTAAATGTAGGTTTAATGCCTGACCAATGCATCCTGAAGCACGTTTGATGCCAGTCCGTGAGTTAATACCGTGTCCACCCTCCTCCTGCTGCTCTAACCTCCTGGTATGAAATCTACTAGATTGCTACATATGTTTGGAGTCGTCCTCATTCCCTCCCACATATTATGTGCATGTCTCCTCACCGCCTCTTTTGATTTTTCCTCTACGTTCCATTCAGCAACCATATGAGCCCACAGATTTTCTATTGGATTACAATCGGCTCCTTTAGGAGGCCAGTCCAACAGAATAATCTGTGGGTGCGCCTCAAACCAACGCTTGACTGCCCAACTTGTGTGAATTGGACTACGGTCTTGCACCATATATATAGGCTGTGGGTCTGGTATAGTGTATGCTCGCACTGATGGTAGGAAGCTTGTCTCTAGAATGTTTATATATTCATGTGCATCCATGCGTCCATCTATGTCCATCAGTTCACCCACACCTCCCCACCACATCCACCCGTGCATTGACGTTGTCACACGACCACTTGAAGAGGTCTCAAAAGTATGTCTTCAGTTATACCTTGTGTTAATAAATCGCCAACACTGGTGACCAACTTCTGCAACAGATGAAAAACTTTTTTCATCGGTGAAAATGACGGACCTCCAAAATTCGACCCCTACATTAGCATACGCCTCAGCAAACCTTCTTCGTGCCTCTTGGTGTGCATCTGTTAAGGTTTGTTTAGAACATAAGAACATAAGAACATAAGAAATGAGGAAACTGCAAAAGGCCAGTTAATGACCTACACGAGGCAGCTCCTTGTCCCCCACCCTTGTAATAATCCAATATTTAGCCATCCCACCTGTCATCCTTATCCATACTCTGATCCAACCGTCTTTTAAAGCTACTTATCGATTCAGCACTTACTACGTGTCTACCCAGCCTATTCCAATCGTTCAGGACTATGTTTGTGAACCAATATTTACCTAGGTCTGTCCTGAATCTAAGTTTTTCTAGCTTGTACCCATTTCCACGTGTCCTATCCTGACTACTAAATTCTAAAACCTGATCAATGTTTCCCTTATTAATTCCTTTTACTCATTTGAAAACCTCAGTTATATCCCTTCTTGCCCTCCTTCTCTCTAGGGAGTGGAGATTAAGACGTTTTAACCTACCTTTGTAGGGTAAATTTCTCAGCCCCTGAATCATCTTGGTCATTCTTCTCTGGACTGCCTCCAAGGAGCCTATATCCTTCCTATAATAAGGTGACCAAAATTGAGCTGCATAATCTAGGTGGGGTCTAACTAGCGCTAAATACAACCTCAGAATGACCCCAGAACTCCTATTTGTCACACACCTACTAATAAATCCCAGTATCTTGCGTTATAAAGGTAAGGCGATATCGAATGGGTCGTCTTACGAATCTTTACCAAAATTTGGGCCTAATTGACTTGAGATTTTTGTAAATGCAAAAGGCCAGTCAGCATACAGAAGGAAGGTAGCTTCTATTCCCGAAATAAATTCTTACCAAGTGATTTTTCAAAGTTACATGCACAAACATTACTGCACAAAGTACAAATTTAGAGGAATTCAAGTGTGGGTTGTTCTAGTCTCTTCCAAGTCCACGCTCCTGTACAAGGGGCAGCACGGGTGGGCGAAATGAGCAGGTGATCACCGTGTTGTGAGTGTTGACTGTTGTGCTGTGACTTCAAACTGATTGTGTGCACGGATGAAACAATGTCTGCCAGTCTCCCGAATTCGCCTCCTCGTAGTTACAGGATGGCACTGAACTCCAGCTTCCCTTGTTATGTGCACAGCTGTCATAAGTGGTGCTCACTCTGCTGCCCGTATTATTTGCTGGTTTTCTGCTGGTGTGGTTATTCTTGGTCCTCCTGATCGGGGCCTGGTGAGCACATAACCCTCTTGATATCTCCGTACCCAAAGCCTGACTGTTTTCCTGGAGATACCAATAAGGTGACTAGTCTCCCGTATCCCCTTGCCTGCTTCGTAATTTCCTATAATTCTGGCGCACCTCGTTATCACCTCTGGATGATTAGCTCTAGTCCGAGGTGGCCTCACCTGACGTGGCTGAGCAACTATACCTGTAATGAAAAAGATATGTCGTTAGTGTTAAACAACACATCACATTGACACTACACTCACGATACAGACATGCTTAACACTGCTGCCCCCACTGTGCCCTAATTAGCCTGCCCCCAGTTGGTGTTGTAGGGACCATCGACATACAGACAAAAGGACAGTGAGAAGGCTAGTAGAATGTAATGGGTCATTGTGGCACGTGTATACAATTTACACTGACAAATAGATATAAACATTATTATATTTCATCACAGGTGAATTAGGTTACGAAAACCGTATCATGACCCCAAAATGTGTTCACTGGCGGACTTGAGCCCTCAATCACTCACATACGAGAGTCACGTAACTGGGTGGGCTACCGAAAGGAAAAATGGATGTTTGTGAAACTACATGGTTACGTTATGATAACTAGGGTATCATGTTGAGGTCAGAGAATGTTCTCAACAAATTCAAGGAGAACTTACCGTGTCAGCAGCCATGTGCAGACTGCTGCTGCTTTCCTCCCGATCCATGACATTAGGCCGGTCATTCCTCTGTGCTTTGGATCTTCATTCTATTACTCCAGTGTCTGGGAATTTCCCTTTCTTCCAATGGCACACTGAGAGCAAAGCCTCGGTTGTTTGAGTGTGTGTGTTCATGCGCTTGTTGTCTCGTGATAGTTAGAGTGAGCCGATGTTCAGAAAGGACCCTGGACTAATCTTCACCACTGATAGAGGAGGGTCAGAAACTGTGGATCGCGAGTGTACCACTCATAAAGGTGGTACCTTACCTCATCCCCACCTTCACATGGTTGCACTGTTAGTACACCTGTTAAAGTGAAACAAACAGTGAGAATGCAGTGAATACCACCTGTTGGTTTCATCATTTCAACCTGACTATCTGCTGTGTGTTCCTCTGGTAGAGTGCCGCATTAGCTGCCACTGAGAGGGAGAATGAATGTTTGAGAGTAGGATCGATTAATGTAAATGGCCTGAGCGTATTAAAAGAAGGGAATTAGTGGAAAGTTTTGAGGGAGGAAGGTTGTAAGTTAGGGAGTACAAGAAACCCATATAAGATGTTGAGTAATAGATTGTATGATGGGAAGAGAGAGTGAAGTATGGGAGGGGATGTAAGGAGGAGTGGTGTGGTAAGGAATGGATTAGAAATGCAAGTGAAGGGGAAAGGGTGTGTACTCTTAACGTCTCCGAGGACATGGTAAGGCATAGAAGCACATGGATGGAAGGGGTCTAGGATAATGTGTGCAGTTAGAAAGCTAGGAATAGTGAAAATATGCATGGGTTTGTGTGAATGCACCTGTTAATGTGAGAAGCGGAAAAGAAAAAATGATAAAGTTCTGGAATGATACGAATGAGTGTCTGATGGAGATTGAATAGTGTTGATTGGAGACATGAATGGAAGGGTTGGAAATCAAGAAATAGCTTGTGTGGTTGGGAAGTGGGGCGTGGATGGAGTGAATGAAAATGGTGAATACCTGATGGACACATGCGGAAAGGGAGCTATTCTTAACCAAACACCTTTTTTCAACATAAAATGATCCATAGATACACATGGAAAAGGAGAGATGAACGAGATGAGCAGAAAAGTATGATTGATTATAAGCACTAGACGAGAAATTGATGAAGGATGTGTTGGATGCTAAGGCAGTGAGAGGGATGTTTGAAGGGTCAGATCATTATGTTGTGTTAGCTAAGATAAAGATAAAAGTAAATGGGAGTATGTCAGGAAAAATGGTAAGTTAAAAGTGAGTATAAGGTGTTAAGCTAGTGAAAGGATGAATAAGAAAGAGGTTAGAGAGGAACATGAAAGGAAGGTATGTGAGAAACTGGAAGCTCGGATGACAGTGGAAGAGGGAGGAAGTATTCAGGGTGTTTAAAGGTGCAGGGACCACAGTAGCAACAAAAGTGGTTGGGTAAAGAGCACTAAGAGGGCAGAGAAAGGGAAGTGCATGGTGGACAAATGAGATAAAGGAAGTTATAGATAGGAAGAGGAGAGCATATAAGAAACTGATTCAAAGGAATGTGGAATAAGAAATAAGAGAAGAGGAGAACTGAGTATAAATTATTGAATAGGAAGGTAAAGGAGTTGGTGAAAGAGAGTTAAAGGAAAGTGGATGACGTGATGAGTTTGGTATAAAGCGGAGTGAGAAGTTGAATGAAAAGTTGTTTTGGAAGGAAGTCAAGAAAGAGAGAAGGAGTAGTGGGTGTGAATGTGAGGATTAAGGAAGAGGATGGAGTGCATGTGCATGTAAGAGGAAGGAGGTGGTGAAAGGAGTATGGAAGAGTCACTTTGGAAGTTTAATGAATGAAAAAACAAAGGGATGCAATAGTGTCAAACATGGGTGTGGAACTAGGTGGAAAGCGCGTGAATATGCAGAAAGGGATTGATAGAAAGGAAGTAAAGAAAGCAATAGACATATTTAAGTGTAGTAAAGCTGCAGGTGGATGAAATAACTGCAAATATATTGAAATATGGAGGAGAAACAGTGGTGGAAAAGATATTCATGGAGACAGAAGTACCAGATGAATGGAAGAAGACAATTATTGTTTCCTTGCATAAAAGTAAAGTTAGTAAAGATGAGTAATAACTATAGAGGGATTGGTTTGCTTAGTGTGGCAGGAAAAGTGTACCGGAGAGTCTTACCAGAGGGACTGATGGAAGTAATGAAAGGGAAGGTTAGCAAGGAACAGGTAGGATTTGAATAAGGATAAGTTTTAGACCAGTTATTTGCAACTAAATTGATGGTGGAGAAGTACTTAGGGAAGGGTGAAAAATTGTATGCAGCCTTCATAGACCTAAGAAAACCATATGATACAGATGATAGGGAAGCTCTCTGGAACGTTCTGAAGATGTATGGTGTTGGAGGATAATTACTGGGATTAAGGCATTTTATAGGGAGGTAAGTGCTTGTAAGAGGATGGATAAAGAACTAAGTGAGCTTTCTTATAGGAGTGGGAGTGAAACAAGGATGTGTGATATCGCCATAGGTGTTTAACATTTTTTATGGAAATGAAAGCTTAAATGGGGAATGTAAGTGCAAGACTGGAGATGAATGGAATGGGTGGGCAATGGTGGGGATCTTAGAGAGAGGATGAATTATATATAAGTGACTCACGATAGATGTAGCTGAAGGGGTGGGAGTGAAAGAGGGGGAATGGAGAGATAAAGATGGGTCAAATCAAGGAGTAAGGGGAGAGAATAAGGTCACCGGATAGGGGATAAACTTCTGCTGAAACAGATGGTGTTACTGGAAGTTGAATGTGATGAGATAGAGGATGGAAAATGGAATGAGACGTCAATGGAGAGAAGACAGTCAGAATAAAAGTCTTCTTGGCAGGAGGCTGTAGGGAAGAAGATTTAGTGATTAAAGAGGTAGGATCAGTAGATGGTTTTGGAGGGGGAGTACAGGAGCGTCACTTAGTGTTTTGTGTAAGAATATAGCGTGGAAGGGAAGCAGGGTTTGAAGTTGAAGGAGTAGAATTTGGGCTGTCAGGATTTAGTAAAGAAAAATAATTAGTTACTGGCGCTGAAGGAACTACGAAAGGGGTGAGATAAATGGAAGGTGTAAAAGCAAAAGATCAGGATGAGAGAGGTTACAGCAGTGGAAGAGGTAATTGTGCTAGATGAAGGAACAAGAAGAGTGGGAGAGGAAGAGATACAAGTGAAGGAAGGAGGATGGAATGTAGTAGAGGGAAAGGTAGTGCTAGCCGTGGTCAGTGGGGTGTTAATGGAGATGCACTGAGAGAGAAGAACCAGTTGGAGGCTACTGAGATGGAATTCTTGTCTAACTTCTTAGAGTGTTTGGTCATGTTTGAAGCAGAGGTCAGCAATGTCCGGTTCAAATTTGTAGACGGAACAGCATTGGAAAAAGACATTGTACTCTTTAGTGCAGTTTGCACAGATGTGTATTGCTGAAGGGCAGTTTATATGGGTATGGCCAGGTGAGGCACAGAGAGGGTAACATGCAGTGGATCTATGAAATATGAAAGTATTTGTTCCATCAGCGAGGACCAAAGAAGCTGGATAAAGGAATGTGATTAGTGGTAGTGGATGGGAGAGAGTGAGAGGAGGAAGGAACAGTCTGGGTTATGAAAGAGAAGTCAGGGTAGAGAATTGGAGAGTGGTGTTAAGTTTGGGGGTATATATGGTTCTAAGGTGGTTATAATAGTAGAAGGAGGGTTTGGTAATGGTATTAGGGAAGCAGGTGCAAGAGGAGGTGGAAGGCACAAGGGAGTTGACAGGTTGGTGGTTAGGGGAGTTTTCAGACCCGAGGTTGGAGTATCCTTGTAAAGGCCAGGAAAGTTTGGGGGATGAATTTTTTGAGGTGCACTCCAGAATGCACCTGTTAATTTTTTATTTTCATAACTGGCTATGGTGAGCTGAATGTAAGTGTGGGATATAACTGGTCTGCTCCCCATAACCAATATGGGAAGTAATGTTAATGAAAGAGGGAAGGTATACCGTGCCCATGGCACTCTCATGCTGTTGATGACTAATTTGTTGTTAGTCTTTCATCCTTTTAGCACGGCTCTCACACTTTAGGAAAAGAAGGGGATAGTGGGAGGTAAGAAAGAAAGACAGATAAAACAAAGGGAAATAAAGCTAGAAAAAAAAGGCCAAGCAAAAATTGTTTGGACCAAAGACTGAAGTCCAAGGTTGTAGAGGAGGCCAAAAGGTCTCCATCACAGCATCACGTCACAATCTCTGGTCCCGAAGCCCGTCCACAACAGCAATGGGCTTGGAAACGGAGGGGTTCATTAGGTGACACAATTTCTCCTCTCAATCTACCACCAAAGCCGTTTCATCTGCAAACAGTAGCTGATTTAGCTTCCACTTTTTCATTGGCATTTACCAATCTGAGAAGTCTACCAAATATTCTCGCATTTACCTCCCTTACCACACCATCTATATAAATATTGAACAACCATGTTGACATCACACATCCCTGACGCAGCCCCACTCCAACAGGAAACTTGTGTACTACCTTTTCTATTTTCTGATCATTCAGCCTAATTTCACATTTTTAGTGGTTATTCAACTCCTACTTTAGTTTACTTTCAAACTTTCACTTCTTACACACACAATTAAACACATGTACCAACATTTGTAGATCTCATTCTCTTTAATCAGAATTGCATCTGAAAAACAGGATGTATTCAGCAAGCATTTACCACAATTTACACACATTTCCCCTTTAACACCACCAACCACTCCTAACATATCCTAGGGTATGGGAATGAAGGGGACTAGGATAGAGTATGCAGTTGGGAATTAGAAATCTGAAATATCCATGGGTGTGTCTTTGCACCAGTAATTGTGAGAATTGAAAAAGGGAGAAAGGAGATGAAGTTCTGGAATTATGTGCATGAGCATTAGAGATTGGGAGGAGTAGGATAGCTTTTAATTGAAGGTTGGAAATAATAGTGAGGTAGCAGGTATGGGTGTGGGTGTAGTAAATGGAAATGATGAGTACCTGGTGGATATACATGTGAAAAGCTGACTTTTTAGTTAACATCTTTTCACATGTGTATGATGATGGACAAGAAATTGAGAAAGGATGTGTTGGATGCAAAAGTAATGAGAGGGAGGGATGGTTAAAAGGTTGGCTCACTATGTTGTGTTAGCTAAGATAAAGATAAGAGATCGATGGGTGCATTTGTAAGGGATGAAGAATACTTGCTTTCTGAGTGAACTGAATTTTATTGCCCTTTCAAGTACTTATAGAAAATATCAAAACTACAATAAGAATGCACATTCTTATTCAATGTTCACCATCATTTTAACTGTAACACCTATTTTGTTTAGTCAGCAATCTTATACATATATTAATCAATTAATGCTTCAGATATATATGAATTAAGAATCATATAAAAAGAAATGTTAAAAGAGTTTGTACATTTGTTTTAGTCACCGGTGATCTACAATGTTTTATCTGGGGCCGTATTAATAAAAAACTCTGAGAGCTAATAGTTGGTCTGAGTGTAAAGATGACTCAGAGTTCCTCATAACTCATGAATTGACTCTCAGAGTTTTGAGTTAGGTCCTAGGATTGCTCCCAAAGTGGATGAGAGGTAAGAGTTCAGCGGAGGTGTTTTACATGAGTTAGGAGTAAAGTTTAACTTCGTTTTGGTCGCTAGCAAGGGAACAGACGAAACTAGATTCACCACTACCAGTAAGGGCCTTGGGGTGAATTGGACAAATACACTAACGCCCAAAAACCTTGAAGATTGTTATGATGATAAAGTCGAAATAGCAGGACTTGTGGGAGACGAACGTCAAGCAAGAAGGAATTTTCATGTTCGCCGTGATGTGTTAAATGAATACAGTGACTCAGAGGTGCTGAAATGAGGGAATATTATATCCTTGCTTGCTGATCTATCTTCTGACTCCGTATCTTCGTCCACGCCTACTTGGTGGGTGAGTCGTGCAATGGGGACCAGGGGGGAGGGCGGGGGGCACCTCCGCATCAGTGCCTGACAGGTTGACACCAACAGGTAGTTTACCCCTGTAACTTCATTCAAACACAGGCCTTCTCCCTTCCTGCACCTGATCTGATCCATGGGTCACACTAGATGCGCAGGAATCTCCAAGGATCGTCAAGGCCATGTCATTATTCATGCATTCACCACTGCCAAACATTACTATATACCAGACTTATTTCTGACACTACACGCCAACCTACCCATTATAGTGGAGGCAAGGGTAACAAGTGTTCCATGAAAATAAGATAAATATACCAAAGTTTCAAGTGAGTTAGTCATAAAAAACATTAAGGTGACCAATAAATATTCAGGATTCTGTAGATATAGGTTTTGTGTTGTTTTGATGTTAAAAATAGTGAAATATACATAAATAAATAAGGTGATTTTGCTTCTTGATACGTATGCCTTAACTATAATAAGAAACATCATAGGTATTAGATATTCAACTGGTAAAAAAAATATATAGTTTTTCTGTTATCAAGTAAGAGTAGGGCTAGTTTCATGAAATCATAGTGAGGCTTATCATATAGTGTAACGTTTATGTATTATGAACACTCACCAAAGCTTCACATTCTTTTTGTATATATTTACATGGGCGAGATATGTATCTTCTCTGACATAAATTGCATCCTCCATGACAGTAAACAATAATAAGTGAAGTATCAAGTTTTTTTCATATTTGTTGTAGCCTATTTGGTGTCCTCCAATAACAAGAAAAAAAACAACACCTGTCCAATTAGTTGTTAAGCCCGTGAGGCATTATTGAGGTGACACCTTGATGGGTGCTTGGTGTGAGTTTAAGTATTACTCTGAAGTATTCAAGCGTGTAACAGTTGTGCCTGACTGCAATAGTTTTGTTTGTGCTAACGAGTGTATCGTGAACACGCTCTACATTACAAGTGAGAAAAAGCATGTTGAAGAACGTCACAAACAGGAGAGGTTGTGGTATTGAAGTGTCCTGCCCTCACTAGTACATCTGGTGCCATCAATTCAAAGTTCTCTCCTCAGAGCATGTACACCTCTATGCACAAAGAAAATTCACCTCTGCTTTAAGACAGTGAAGTGCATACTGTGCAATATAGTGTGAGTGGAGTGTGAGCAACGATAGAGCTTACAGGTAGCTGTAAAATGTGTGGGGTTAAGTGACTACTCACACTTCTGCCTCATCGTCGTGAAGGAAATCTGCTTCGTGTGGAGGACTCATGTGAACTGAAGAGACAAGGCTGCTGCTGTTGCTGCTGCTGTTACAGGCCAACAGCAGCTGTGAAGTATTCGTCATGGTGGTCACCCAAGTGTTTGTTGTTGGGGTGCACAACTTTCCGTGCCCAGTTGCAGAAGAGGAAAAACCCTAACAATTGACAAGTGATCTGATGTAAAAGGCACTGACCAGACTTTGCACCCTTCACAAACTGCCAGATGAGTCACATCATCCACAACCTCAAGCACTCACTTAATTGTGGACCAGATAACATAAATAACATGCACCTTAACACACCTTGAACCACATGCTATTCAGGCACTCAACAATATAACAAGCTACACTTACTCACACAATACCCAACATTTGGAAGCAAGGTACCATCATCACCATCCCCAAAAGCAACAAACACCCCACACTACCTTCCTCACACTGCCCCACCACAACACTCTACACTCCTGGTCACAGAACTTCTCATCCTAAACCAGGTCACACCACACATTCCCCTACCACCCTCACAGCATGATTAAGACTGCACTCAACAAGCATTCTTCTCACATCTCATACAAATAATCTTTGATGGCATTAACTCAGCTAAACCTTCACATCAAACATTCTGCTATGTGGAGAGAGAGAGAGGGACTACAAGGTGACCTATAAGGACCTCTGAGCGTCCTTGTCTCCCTCTCACCTCGGAGCTTGACACTCTCTTAGGCGATGTCTGTCCTCGCCTCCCCACCCGCATCGTGAGGTTGTGTCCCTCTCCAGAATGAGATAAGTGAGCCGTCAGGTAACTCTCAGAAACATCTGCAGTAAGTACTTCTGGCTGGGCATGGCTGCTGACATTGCAAGCTTTGCCAAGAAGTGTCAGAATACTGTGGTGAAGTCTCGCGGTAGGTCAGCGCCCCTGCTCACACCTCCCATCGCACCTGCACGTGTTACTGCCAGTGGCCAGAATACTGATGACAGGGCTGAATGCGTTAGGACTATGAGAGAACTTTTTTTCTACCTTGTCACGCCCAAAAGAAGGTAAGATTATCTGTGCTTCTCATCTCCTTGTCATTTCAAGTGGAGGCATGAACGAAGACAGAGCCTGTGTGGCATCTTCCTTCCACCAACGCCCCTCTCACCCCTTTTGAAAAATAATTGTGTTATACATACCAGGTAGACTTGCACTTAATATTTTCTCTTTTATTTTGAGATTACAGAATTGCCTGGAGCCAAGGACGTGCCAAGATAAGCCCCGCCTTCATCACCTCCCTGGCGCTGTCACTGAAGTCACACTAAGCCACTTCAGTGTCGTGAAGTCTCCTGAAAAAATTGGGGTATTATACATGCAAACACACCATGTAAACACCTACACTGTCTACTCAGACACCACACTACACAACACATCTGTGGGTGGGTCAATTGAGCTACTTTTCACTATTAATGAAATGGGCCTAAAACTTCATTTCTGCAAAGGAGTTTTTCCCTCAAGAGAGTTTTTTAACGTTAATAAGAGGTTTACCACTCAAATGCAAAATTATTTTCCGCCAGGCACCAATGTAGCTACACACGCTATTTCTTAGTTAGGTCAGCCTAGGATGAAAGATTTATTTGCTACAGTAAGAAAATTCTTTCGTTTGTGTGAGGTAATGTGAGTGTTCATCGTCACCCTCATCGCAGGCGGCAGGATGGTCGCCATGGGGGCAGCATTGCCAAGGCAACAGCCACATGTGGTCCTTGTCGTCAAAAACCACTTGCCCAGGGATGACATCAGAAGGAGACGATGCCGCTCAACCAATCCAGAAGAAGAGGGGCGGGGCCTACAGGGTCACGCCAAGCCACCTTTGAGGAAGATGCCCAGTCACTCTCTCATCTGCCGGCAGGTGTTGTGTATGGAGGCAGCGGACAAGCTCTGAAAGGCAGCAGGACTGAACCACGTGTGGCATCGAAGCCTCCTGCAGAAGGAAGGCAGCCAGGAACCGGACAGGGACAAAAGATGAAGGAGTAGAGGATCATCTTCTAAAACTCGAACGAGTAAGGTTGGTAACACTTGATCTCAAACCAGTAACACGTTCTACAGACGTCTCCATAATCTTTACGTAATCCTCACGTTCCTCACAATCAGCTAGGGCAGTATTAGTTAGGCTGTGTGTTCACCTGTAACTATTAATAAACTTAATGTTCTGAAAATTTGTGGTGTTGGTGGACAGTTTTTGGAAGGAATTTTGGAATTTCATAGGGAGGCAAGTGCATGGGTATTGATGGAGGGAGAGGAGTTCAGTGACTTTTCCTATAGGACTGGGAGTAAGAAAAGGCACCATAGCTGTTTAATATTGTTATGGATGGTTGTACGAGAAAATTAAAGCTAAAGTAGGAAATGTAGTGGAAGACTGAATGAAGGTGAAGGTCGGGCAGCTAGGTTTGTTTGGAGAGAGTGAAGGGGAACCTCAGTGTGTTGGATAAATTTTATAATGTATGTATGAGGAGAAGATTGTAAGTGAATATTGGGAAAATGAAGGTGATGGTTTTTCAAAGGAATTAGTAAAGGTATGTGACTCGTACCACTTAACAGGGTGAATGTGCCTGAAGCAGGAAGGTGTTAGGTAGTTTTAGGAGGAGAGGTGATGAAGAAAATTAAAGAAACAGTTTAAGTATTTAGGAACAGTGCTAAGCAAGCATGGATAAATGCTAGGAGAAATAAGTGAGGGCTGTGAAAGGCAGGTGTGTCATAACACTTGCAAGTGTTATGAAAGGAAAGAATGTGTCCATGGAGGTTTAAGGATCAATATTCTCCTGTGAACACTGACGTATGGATTAAAGACTTGGAAATTAATTAGGATAACACAGATGAGAGTGAACGCTGTGGAAGTTGAGAGGAGCACATAGGGTGACAAGATGAGAGAGGGTGAAAGCAATCAAAGCATGTAAGAAAAATGTAGCATGGGAACTTGTGCGGTTTATTGGAATGTGTGAAAAGAATTACTGTGGTAGTTTAGTCATATTCAGAAGATGGAAACTGAAGAGTTCGTGAAGAATGGATAATGTCTTTTAATACAAATAAATGTAAGGTTATGCATGTTGGAGACAAAAATCCAAATTTTAAATACAAGATGCGAGATCAGGAGCTCAATGATGTCAAACAAGAAAAGACCTTGGTTTAATCACTAATAATAATCCCAAAATGAGTGATCAATGCACAGCTTTAAGTAAGAATGTGAATCTGATATCATGTCTTATCTTAAGAAATTTTGATCACAAATCAACAGAAGTAATGAAAGACTCTATACAGCATTTGTGAGTCCACACCTAGAATATGCGATTCAATTCTGGTCACCGAACAACACTATGGACCAAAACTTACTGGAAAGAGTACAGACGAGCAACAAAACACATTTCTAGATTGCGTAATTTATCGTACAAATAACGATTAAAACAGTTAGACATGTTCCCACTCCACAAGCAAAGAATTAGGGGAGATATGATTGAAGTCTTCAACATTCTAAATAATTTTAATAAAATCAATCCAGAAATATTATTGGAAATTAATAAAATTACGAAGATGTAATACAGTTGCTCGTAAATCATACTTCAATGTTACAGTTGTTGACAATAGGTTTCAAATCACAATTAGATGTGAATCTCCAAGAAACACTTTATCATCAACTAATAATTACCTAATTGATTGTATGGTATGAGCTTCTAAGAAATATACCTTGTTTTCTTATAGATGAGAAGTGTAGAGACAATCACATTGTTACTATCATCAAGTTATTTTCTTCCTAGGATGTACCAGCATTAATGGTAGTCTAGTATAGTATCTTCCTGTAACTTCATTTTTTACTATAAAATTTCCATGTCTTCGATTTCTGCAAGAACATAAGAACATAAGAAATGAGGAGACTGCAAGAGGCCAGTTAATGACCTACACGAGGCAGCTTCTTGTCCCCCACCCTTGAAATAATCCAATATTTAGCCATCCCACCTGTCATCCCTATCCATACTCTGATCCAACCGTCTTTTAAAGCTACTTATTGACTCGGCTAAGTTTTTCTAGCTTGTACCCATTTCCACGTGTCCTATCCTGACTCCTAAAACCTGATCAATGTTTCTCTTATTAATTCCTTTTACCCATTTGAAAACCTCAATCATATCCCCTCTTGCCCTCCTTTTCTCCAGGGAGTGGAGATTAAGACGTTTTAACCTATCTTTGTAGGGTAAATTTCTGAGCCCCTGAAGAAATTCCTTGAAGCTGCCAAAAGAAGGAACATTGTTTACCATGAAAACAAGTGTACGTTCTCAACTGGATGTCTCAGCATTATAAGTTACGTTGTGGAGGAAGGAGTGATTCGCCCTGACCCGGAACGACTGAGACCGCTTCCAGACTTACCCTGCCGTGGGACATGAAATCACTCCACCATACTCTTGGTCTTTTTGCTTACTATTCACAATGGATATACAATTATTCCAGTAAGATTCACCCATTGAGTGCCACTACTGCCTTTCCTGTGACAGAGGAAGCGAAGGAGGCCTTCTTCACACTCAAGAGTGACATAGAATTTTCCGTAGTCAAGGCGATTGATGAGTCTGTACCATTTGAAGTTGAAACAGACGCCTCAAACTCCGCCATTGCAGCAGTCCTCACTCAAGCTGGACGTCCCGTTGCCTTCTTTTCACGAACCTTACATGGGCCAGAGAGGCAACATGCTGCTGTGGAAAAGGAGGAACCAGGCTATCATCGAGAGTCCGCCACTGGAGCCATTACTTATCTGGTAAGCATTTCACTAGAAAAACTGACCGACAGTGAAGTACATACATGCACAAAAGCAAGATTAAGAATGACAAAATCTTAAGATGGCCGATGGAATTGTCATGCTATGATTTTGATATTGTCTATAGACCAGGAAGAGACAATATTGCTGCTGATATATTTTCCAGGTCTGTTTGTGGAGTAACATGCCATGACCATTGATCACTGTTTGCCCTTCATGATGCTTTATGCCATCTAGGTGTTACTCGTTTACTACATTTCGTGAAGTCTAAGAATCTACCTTATTCTGTCGAAGATGTTAGGCAAGTTGTTAATTCATGTAAAATCTGTGCAGAGTGCAAATCTAAGTTTCACCAGCCTGATAGGACCCATCTGGTAAAGGCTACTCAGCCATTTGAAAGGCTTAATATGGACTTTAAGGGACCGCTCCCAAGCACTGATAAAAACAAATATTTTCTTAATGCTGTAGATGAGTAGGCTAGATTCCCTTTTGTATTTCCATGTTCTGATATGACTTCATCAACAGTTATTAATTGCCTCTCTCAGTTATTCTCCATTTTTGGCATACCAGCATATATTCACTCAGACAGGGAGGTATCATTCATGAGCAAGGAATTACAAGAATTTCTCAACAATAAAGGAATTGCCTGCAGCAGAACTACTAGTTACAACCCTCAAGGTAACGGACAGGTGAAGCGCTTCAACGAAACTATATGGAAGGCCATCATAACTGATCTAAAGTCTCGTGATCTACCAACACAGTACAGGTAAAATGTGTTACCTAATGCTCTTCATTCAATTCGCTCATTACCAAATACTGCCACTAATGATCCCCATCATGAAAGAGTTTTTGATTATGCTCTTCATTCATCCACAGGAGCTACAGTCCCATCTTGGTTGTGCAATCCTGGTCTGGTGCTCCTGAAGCATCGTGTACGTGCAAACAAGACGGATCGCCTAGTAGATGAAGTGGAACTCCTACAGTTTCTAATATTTAAAAAGTCCTAGCTTACAAATTCTATCGATTCTATAGTCTTTAACGCCTCATTATGATTATTATTATTATCTACAGTTTCTAACACCACGTTTCCTCATAAGAACATCATAAGAAATGAGGAGACTGCAGGCCAGTTGATGACCTACACGAGGCAGTTCCTTGTCTCCCACCCTTGGAATAATCCAATATTTAGCCATCCCACCTGTCATCCCTATCCACACTCTGATCCAACCGTCTTTTAAAGCTACCTATTGACTCAGCACTTACTACGTGTCTACCCAGCCTATTCCAATCGTTCACCAGTCTGTTAGTGAACCAATATCTACCTAGGTCTGTCCTGAATCTAAGTTTTTCTAGCTTGTACCCATTTCCATGTGTCCTATCCTGACTATTAATTTCTAAAATCTGATCAATGTTTCCCTTATTAATTCCTTTTACCCATTTAAAAACCTCAATCATATCCCCTCTTGCCCTCCTACTCTCTAGGGAGTGGAGATTAAGATGTTTTAACCTATTTTTGTAGGGTAAATTTCTCGGCCCCTGAATCATCTTGGTCATTCTTCTCTGGACTGCCTCCAAGGAGCCTATATCCTTATAATAAGGGGAACAAAATTGAGCTGCATAATCTAGGTGGGGGTCGAACTAGCGCTAAATACAACCTCAGAATGACCTCTGAACTCCTATTTGTCACACACCTAGTAATAAATCCCAGTATCTTGTTGGCCCTATTTCTAGCTATAATACAATGTTCCCTGGGGCGCAAGTCACTGCTTACTTGAACTCCCAAGTCCCTCACACTATATAACCTTCCTAAGGTAGTGTCATTTAATGTGTAGTCCACAGGCCTATTACCTTTACCTACGCTCATAATGCTACACTTGTTAACATTAAACTGCATCTGCCATTTCTCTGACCACTCGTACAGCCTATTTAAGTCATCCTGCAGCATCATCTAAATTCTTTACCGGTCTTCCTATCTTTGTGTCATCGGCAAATTTACTGATATCACTGTTTATTCCTGTCTCTAAGTCATTTATATAGATTATGAATAACAACGGTCCTAGTACTGATCCCTGTGGAACCCCACTGGTAACATTACCCCATTCTGATTTCTTCCCATTAATCTGTACCCTCTGTTCCCTACTAGTAAGCCATCCCCTAATCCACTCTAGTACTTTCCCACCTATGCCATGAGCCTTGACTTTACTTAAGTCTCCTATGGGGTACTCTGTCAAAGGCTTTACTGAAGTCCAAATAAACTATATCATACTCGTCCCCCTTATCTATGGTTTCAAATACTTTCCAATAGAAGAAGAATAAATTTGTTAGGCAGGACATCCCCTTCCTAAAACCATGTTGACTATGTCTAATTAGCTTGTGTTCATCTAATTGTTTTCTAATTGCCCTTGCTATGATAGCTTCTAACATCTTGCCTACACTGATGTTAAATTGATTGGGCGGTAGTTACTACTTTCTGCCTTATCTCCTTTCTTGAATATAGGAACTACATTTGCCTGCCTCCATAGCCTGGGAACTACTCCTGTGTCTAGGGATTTTCTAAAAATCATCGCAATGGGTTCAACGAGTTCTTCTCTACATTCCTTAAGAATCCTTTCCTTAACAAAAATGTTGTCCGGCCCTGGAGATTTAGTCTTTTTAAGTCAATCTATTTCCTTGCTAATTACTTCCCTACTTATGACTATTTCGCTTAATTTATCAACCTCTTGTCCCCTAAAGATCTGTACTGGCTCCAGTTCCCTACCCGACTCTTCCCGAGAAAATACGGACAAGAAGTATTTATTTAATTCCTTACTAATTTCCTCACCATTTTCTATCAAGCTGCCATCCATTCCTTTAAGAGGTCCTATTCTATCCTTTGCTTTAGCCTTGTACAGCTGATAGAATCTCTAGCTATCCTAACCTCATAATTCCTCTTTGCAGTCCTAATATCCTTTTTAACTTTCCTAGCTAGGTCATTATACTGCCCTACTACCTGTATTTCTCCTTTTAATTCTCCTATAAAGTCCCCTTTTTAATCCAATTTCCCTTCTAATGCTGCTATTCATCCATTTTGGATAATTTCTATTTGACCTAATCCTCCTCTTTGGTATATACTGTTCCTGCACTGTATGAATTTCCCTAAGCAGTGACTTGCGCCCCAGAGAACAGTGTATTATAGCTAGAAATAGAGCCAACAAGATACTGGGATTTATTAGTAGGTGTTTGACAAATAGGAGTTCTGAGGTCATTCTGAGGTTGTATTTAGCGCTAGTTAGACCCCACTTAGATTATGCAGCTCAATTTTGGTCCCCTTATTATAAGGATATAGGCTCTTTGGAGGCAGTCCAGAGAAGAATGACCAAGATGATTCAGGGGCTGAAAAATTTACCCTACAAAGATAGATTAAAACGTCTTAATCTCCACTCCCTAGAGAGGAGGAGGGCAAGAGGGGATATGATTGATGTTTTTAAATGGATAAAAGGAATGAATTAATAAGGGAAACATTTATCAGGTTTTAGAAATTAGTAGTCAGGATAAGACACGTGGAAATGAATACAAGCTAGAAAAACTTAGATTCAGGACAGGCCTAGGTAGATACTGGTTCATTAACAGAGTGGTGAATGATTGGAATAGGCTGGGTAGACACGTAGTAAGTGCTGAGTCAATGGGTAGCTTTAAAAGACGGTTGGATCAGAGTATGGATAGGGATGACAGGTGGGATAGATAAATATTGGATTATTCCAAGGGTGGGAGACAAGGAACTGCCTCGTGTAGGTCATCAACTGGCCTCTTGCAGTCTCCTAATTTCTTATGTTCTTATTATAATGCAATTCTACCTCAATGCTTTGATCCTCCTCCCTGCCTACTGCTATTCCCTCCCAAACTATACTCTGGAGGTGGTGTCTGAGGCCCTGGTAATTGGCTTTTCTAAAATCTGGTACTAAAGCCGTGTTTTGTTCTATCTCCCTCTTTGCATTAATCTTGAATCTAATTTCATGGTGGTCACTAACATCAAATCTCGCTCCTATCTCAACCTGACTGACCAAGGTTTCATTATTTGTGGAGACCAGATCTAAAATATTTCCCTGTCGCGTTGGTTCCCTTACAAGTTGTATGAAAAAACCATCCTGGAAGACATTTAGGAATTCCTCCGAGCACCCGTCTCTTGTCATACTATCCCAGTCTATTCTCCTATAATTAAAGTCCCCCATAATGCACACATTATTACACCTAGATGCCCTTGCAAGCTCCTGCATCAAGGGTGCACTAGCTGCTTCGTCTAAATCCAGGAGCCTATATATAATCCATACAACAAACTTTTTCCCTCCTATAATAATGTCCATCCATAATGATTCCGTATTCCTATCTGTTTTTATTGTGGTATTGACATAGATATTTAATGTGTTTCTAATGTACAGTGCTACACCTCCCCCTCTCATACCTTACCTATCCTTGTGAAAAAAAAGTGTACCCATCTATTCCTACTTCAGGTAAGAAATGTTTGCCTGCAAACGTCCGACAAGAAGATGGTCAAAGCAGAGAAGCTTACACCTTTCCCTATCTATATATTCCATCGTTTGTTCAATCAGCAACTCTTTCGTGCATGTACTCCTTTATCCTATCCTTCCATCTTACAATTGGCCTTCTTTGAACACTCCGTTTCACTCACATATACTTTCTTCATAAACTATTCACTCTTCTTTCTCTCAAGATAACCAAACTACCTAAAAGTATTTTTTTTCACCCATTCCACTATACCACATATCACTCCAATTGCACGAGTTTCCATGCTACATCTTTCATGCATGCTTTCATTGCTCTCACCCTTCCATCTTGTCAAGCCACAAGCTCCTCTCAAATACCTAATTTCCACAACACGCATTCTTACAACTTTTATATAGGTTTCCTGAAGTCTAGAACTACTAGTCTTCCTTTTCCTTAAATTATCTAATATTTACTTTCTTTTCTCTGCCACATTTATATCAAAATATGAAATTTTTACACAATAAAGCCATTTTTGCTAATTCTTATCTGTTATTTACACCCATTTAATCACAATTTTTCTATAAACTTTTCCAGTTATAACTCAATAATTACCATATTTCTTTCTACTGCCTCTTCTCTTTATAAACTGGGATAATGATGGCCTTTGTCTGGTCTCCTGGTATTTTACTCACGGACTGTCCATGTTAGCTGACATTACTTGTGCATCCACTCAAAGTTTTTCCTCCATACTTTTGATATCTCATCCACTTCCGCTGTCTTCCTGTTCTTCAAATTTCAAATCACTTTCATAATTTCCTCCCTTTTGATTTTATCTTGTTCATGTAACCTCCCACTATCATCTATCACTCCCATATACATAAAAATTGTATCACATTCACTCTTTACATTCATTAAATAAAACATTTCATCCACCGCCTTCCTTTCATAGAATCTTTCTCTTAACATCCTTTCATCCATATCTTTCACCTGGTTCCTCTGATACTTAACTTCCTTCCAATATAGCCTTTTATCCTTACTATATTTAATGTAGTTATATAAACATGACACTAATGCCCTTATGTCACTAAGCTGATGACAAGGCTGACTGGTCAAGTTGTGGACTAGGATGCAGACACCACTCAACATGTGATCTTGGGCAGCAGCTGTAGTGAACAATGCTCTGTACCTGTGGTCATGCTGTTAATGTGGAGGGAAGACTTCTTTCTAGGCTTGTTTGATGTTAGTCCTTTCTTAGGGTTCGGCCTCCAGACCAGTTGTGGCTTCTGTGGTGGTGTACTGGATCATCCTTCACCTGTTGAGCTGTTGAAGAGAACAAGGAAAAGTTCCAATGTGTTCTCTTTAGGTGCGTTTTGTGCCATTTTGCCTCATCTGTAAGTAAATGGAAATCAGTAAATGTTGGACAACTAACTGAAATATGGCTCTGTCCTGATCAATAAAATGGCTATCAAGTGTATCATTCATCCATCCAAAATATTAATTCCTCAGAAGTTCACAATACTGCCACTGTGGAAAGAGATATTATATAAGACTGACAATGTACTTAACTATGAAAATTATACATGGAAGCTGAACAATGGGAGCTAGGCATAACTACTACATAAGTTAGGACAAAACATTATATCAATAGAAAAAGAAGAGAAAGATTTGGTACTGGTAATACAGGACAACTTATCACCAGAGAAATATATAAATCAACTATTTGGTGACACATTGAGGATGTTAAGAAACATACGGATGGCTTTTCACATCCCAGATAAAGATATGATTAAAAAAAATTATAACTACAATGATTATACCAAAACTAGAATATGTGGGAATAATATGGTCCTTTCTCAAGAAAAAGCATGTATTGAAATTGGAAAGAATACAGGGAATAGTAACTAAGATAGTGCCAGATTTGGACGACCTAACATATGAAGAAAGATTGAAAGAAATGCAACTGACAAAAAAAAAGGATTTAGTTTACAATACATAAATAAATTAACAATCTGAAAGAAACAAGATAGACATTATCTAATAATGAAAAAGAAAAGGAGAGGCTAGATATTTGAAGGGACAAGATTGCAAAAAATAATTTGTCTGAGCAATACAAAAAAGTAAAGCTTTCTCCAGAGAAGTATATATACTTGGAACGGATTGAAGGAAGAGGTGATAATGGCAAAGAATGTACTACAACAACTGAAAGAAAAACTGGACAAATATAAATATGGAGACGGGACAACACATTTGTAGCTCTTTTTATTAAACTGGTAAATACAACCAGGTAAATTCATGTCTATAAAGAAAAAATTCAACAATGCTGAATGCGGTAATCAAGAGGAATTAACTAAAGCATCTGGATATTTATGATGAAAACAATTATTTCCATTAGTAAGTGACATTAGATTCAGCCCTTTAAGATAGTTTCATCACCTAAAATTATGAGAGATGACAAGGAGGACTTTTTAATAAAGTGGATGATACAGATGCAAAAGGAAGCTCTACAAAATTGGAGAATAATGTTAGGACGCATGAAAAAAGAGAGGTGGTTGGGATAGTATGAGGACAGTTATGTGTGAGGATGATAGAACATATTACGTATATAGTCATTCATGCATCATACTTCAACTAAAATACAATTGTCTACAGGTTACAAAGTACATGAGAAAAGAGAGAGAGAGAGACCACAGGCAAGTAGGCAGATGAGCAGGCAGGCGGGTGGAAACAGGCAGGCAGGAGTAGGCAGCTAATATGTATTCAAGCAGTAGAAGATGGAGGACTGTTGTGGCAATTTTGAACATTATACTAAGTTAATACTCGGCTTCACCAACCAAACATTACTTATTATTACTTCCGATTACCGAGACTAAGTACAAAAGGACAGAGAGAGAGAGAGAGAGAGACTAATACAGCTTCCAAGTTAGCATAAATATATATAATTAAAAAGAGACACCTTTAATATACTTCAACCTCTATACATCTCACCGCATTGATAAAGAAAACATTATACTAGAAAATCTAATAAAACAAGAATCTCATTCTTAAGAGGAAATTCATTGGAGCAGGATGCTAAAATGTACTGTTATTTCATTGAAAGAAATGCTATTATATGAAATCATTCCAAGCATCCACTTCCAAAGGAAATTGAGGTCAGCATAAGGTAAAGTGGAGGGAACACAGTGTAGCTGAGCGTAGTTGCAGCGCTCTTCTCCCGCCACATTGGTGGAAATTAATCCGTTACATTGAGACACAATGCCACTGTGACATCTGAGTTTCCACAATTTACCTTCCCTAGGTTGCTCTAGGTACCCATTTATCGACCAACCCGTTTGAGAGGATGAACAGCTGGGTGAGTTGTGCACTGACTGCCTTATCCGGGATCAAACTCGGGCCAGCGGATTCGTAGTCAGACATGCTAACCACTACACCACTGAAGCGCTATAAGAGGTCAGCGTAGAATATCAGTTAATGCAAAGAATGATGTTCTTTAACCAATAACATAAATCTTGTCATTACATGGTGTCATTACAGGTTGCAGAAACACAGGGACATCATCCTGCAAACCATCTCTTTCACTTCCTCCATTTTTATCCTCCTAGAACTAGCTCACACCTTCCTACTGCTGGCACACTCATCCTACAAGATGTATTAAAATTGACCACCTCTATTTCCCTTCATTCAAAGACCATCAATGATTATGTAAGATACAGAGAAGATAAACCATCAAGATTGGAATTATTATTTACCAAAGGAATAAATCTGAAAAAATATATATTTAAAATTTTTTTTTTTTCACATTAAAAGGGTACTGGCCAAGAGACACAATAAATACAATAAAAAAATCCGCTTGTCGCCAGACCCTGTAAAGAGGACAGTAGGAGAAATAGAAACAGGGGGTCTAGTTTAGCATTAAAGGTGTCTTGACACTCCTCTTTTGAAAGAGGAAAGAGGTGGAAAAACAGACAAAAGAAGAGAGTTCCGGAGTTTACCGGTGGAAAGACAAACAGGAGGAATCATATAAAAAAAATAAGGAATTATGCAAAAGCAAGCTATACTGCAATGAAGGAATTTTTCAATGGAACTGACTGGATCAAAATGAAGAAACTTTTTATTTCTTTTTTTTTTTCTTACATCAAAAGGGTACTGGCTAAGGGACGACAAAAGTACGTTAAAAAAAATCCCGCTTGTCGCCAGACCCTGTAAAGAGGACAGTAGGAGAAAAATAGACTAAAGGACGTTCAAGAGATATATGATTTCTTACTGATGATATACGAACTAGGAGTCAAGGAATACGTTCAATTTTATAGAGTAAAAAAAAATAGGAAAATAAATGAGGTTTAATGGAAAATGTGAAAGCATGGAAGAGAATGAAAAGAAAACCAATTCAGGGAGGAAGAAAAGAATATAAACTAGAAAGCAATGAATATGTAAGGGTAAGAAGAGAAGGAATATGAAAAAGATATACAGTTGGCCCCCCAAAGGGTGCGCTTAATGTAGTCCAGACCCCTTGCCCACTCTTGGAAAAACGCACCCTTGGAATTTCGCACCCTTGGGGGGCCGACTGTAGTTGACAAATGCAAGGAAGATCCAAAGCTGTTTTATAGATTTATTAATGGAAAAATAAAACAAAGAAAATATTACTAGATTGAAGGTAAATAATGAAGTATATGAGGACCCAAAAGAAATGAGTGAAGTACTAAATAAGAATTTTCAGAAAGTATTTACGACTGAATCTGAATTTAGAAATCCATAAGGACAAAAGAGAAATAATGAGATGTGGGAAATAAGGATACATAGAGAAGAAATAAAAGAAATGATGAAGGAATTGAATGAAAGAAAAGTAATATGACCAGATGGGGTATCAGGATACATCTTGAAGGAGTGTAGACAAGAAATGGCTCAGTCAATTCATTATATTTATAATTGAGTGTTCTCAAAACAGGAAAAGTCCCTAAAAAATGGAAACAAAGAAGAACCACTTAATTATAGATCAGTGTCATTGACCAGCATAGTCTGCAAGATATGTGAGAAATCATCAAGAAACAATGGACTGATTACTTAGAAAGATAAGGAATATTAACATAGACAATTTGGATTCAGAACAGGAAGGTCATATGTCACCAACTTATTAAGATTTTATTCAATAGTGATAGATATAACACAAATGTGATGGATTGGTGGATTGCATATATTTAAACTTAAAAAAGGCATTCAATTAGGTGCCACAAAGGAGATTACTATGGAAGTTGGAATACATTGGAGGATTGACAAAACATAGGACATGGCATTATTTCAATCACAAAAGAAAAGAAAGATTTGGGAGTAGTAATACATGACAACTTATCACTAGAAATACATAGATAGAATATTTGGTGACACATTCAGGATGCTAAGAAATATACGGATGCCTTTTAATTTCCTTGATAAAGATATAATGAGAAAAATTATAACTACAACGATCAGACCAAAACTGGAATATGCAGAAGTAATATGGTCCCCGAACAGGAAAAAGCATGTGTTATAATTAGAAAAAATACAGAGAATTACAACTAAGATGGTGCCACATTTAGAAGACTTAACATATGAGGAAAGATTAAAAGAAATACATCTAACAACAATAAAAGAAAGAAGAGAAAGAGAAGACTTAATCATAATACGTATATAAATTGGTAGCAACTTGGAGGAAACAGATAGAAAAGATCTAATATTGAGAAGAAAAGGAGGCTAGAAATTTGAGGGAACACAAAAAAATAGCAAAAAGGAATTTGCTTGAACGATACAAAAAAAGTACAGTTTTCCCCAAAGAAGTATAGATACTTGGAATGGACTGAAAGAAGAAGTGATAATGGCAAAGACATAATGGCATCAACTGAAAGAAAAACAGAACAAATATAGATACGGAGACAGGCCCACACGAGTGTAGCTCAGGCCTATAAACTACAACTAGGTAAATATAACTAGGTAAATACCGCTTTACCAAACAAGGTGGAGTCCTAATTTTTTTGTCTCATCAACTGCCCTTCTCTAACTGACTTGTCTTCAATCTTACACAGTAAGCCACACTGTTGCATCTCAACCCGTCTTCTATCCTTATTTTCATGGTAATTACTCTTCCAAAATTACTACCTGTACACCAACTGCTGCCTCACAGTACAAGGCTTTTTACTTTCATCCCTTTGCTGTTCACTTTGGTAGTGCTACACCAGTCTTTCATCTCTTTCACTGGTAAACTGTGAAAATTTCTACCTAACTCTGTTTTTACGTCTTCTTATGACTTCAAATCTTTCAAGAGAGGAGTATCAATACACCCAAGACTTAATTGACCAATCCTTGTATTTTGAATTTCTCTGAATTATTTTTTAGGCCATTATCTTATTCTTTTTACAATAATGGCTTTAGAGGATTAAGTTATTTTTTCCCATTACCTGATAAATTCTGAGAAGGTTTTGATCACTATATTTCTGTCGCAAATCCCTAATTTTGGAGATATTAAATGATATCCTGAGCACAAATCGGAGGTAGGGCCAGGTGCACGTGCCATTTTCTTCCTTAACAACACATGATTTTCTGCCATGGCTTCTATCCCCAGTGTTAGGTTAGGTTAGATTATATTTAATTTTGAAACGCCCTTCACAGTAACAAGGTACAGTGCTCCATCCAATTTTGCGGGTTCCGATTTTGCGATATTCCAATTTTGCGACCGAGACCAATCTCCATCTTTGCAAGCCCAGGTACAGTAAAATGGTCATTTAAATTAATTTTCTTATGGATAATGATAATGTTTATGTTTTTCTGTATTTTTCTTTATTGTAGGATGTATAATTACATGTATTTGTGTACAAACAAGGGCAAAAATATAACTAAAATCACCATAAGGTTAATGATTCCAATTTTACGAATTCGAATTTTGTGGCCTGCAATGTTGACCAATTTCACGCAAAATTGGAGGGAGCACTGTAGTTAGTAGATTGGGGAGGCAGTAGCTTAGTGGTTAGTGTGTGGGCATGACGAGCTCAGAGTCCCGAGTTTGAGTCCTGGCACATGGTGGCCACTTTTCTTTGCAAAACCAACGAGTGGCTGAAGATCACCCACATGCTGCCATCAACACTATCCTCAAATGGGACTGCAATGCGAAGATGTATCAAGAAACTTTCGCAGGCAGCATGAGTCTCTCAACAAGAAATGAGGCATCGCTTGAAAAAAAAATCTAGCCTGCGCTTATAATGGACGGAGGCCAACCATCTCAGCCTAAAACAAGCCTACCGGCGCCATTGGATCAACACACACACAAAAAAAGATAGCTACGTACGTCTTTTAGTCGGGTGGCTTATGGCCAAAAAATAACCAAATGGTTACATGCTGGCCCAAAGCACCAAATCTGGTACATGCACAGTCTAGGCCAATATAAACATTATTGGAGGGGGATTCCGATTTTAAAGGTCAAGGTCATGGTCAGGTCAAGATCCAAGGTCAAAATGGGGTAGTACTGTCATTTGAGGTGGCAGTTTATTTTTACCCTGCTTTATGTAGGGTATTTAGTAACAGCATTGGTGATGGTGTGCGTTTTTCTGTTTCAGGTCTCGCTTCCTGGTTGAGGAGTGAAATCAGCACAGGCAAGTAGAGGAGAGTTTGCATTTCAATCTTGGACACAACATGGATTGGTCAAAGTGCATTATATGTGGTACAGCAGACGCATGGTGCTTTAAAGTGTCCTGCAACACAACACAATTGCAAAGGTTCACAAGCATACAAGGGCTTCATGAAAAATGTACAGGGGTTTAAAGAAGTGAAATCATTGCCTGCCAGTATTTGTTTCGATGATGATGTGACTGCAAACGATCTCAATGAAAATTGTGCCACGTGGCATAAAAACTGTTATTTGCCAAATTAAAACTGCTAAGGGCACAGGAGAGAAATGCTGGAAAGAGGAATGTTGACCATTCTGGCGATGGTGCTAGTACTGGACAAAGAAAGTCCAAACGGGTGTCTCTACCTGAAGAACTCAATTGTTGCAACATGAGTATATTTTGCAAGAAGTCAGACAGTGTGCTTCACAGTTGTGCAACTTTAGAACTAGACAAAACACTGCGAGAACAAGCAGAAGCACTATAGGATACTGATTTGTTAGCTACTATTGCTGGTGGGGATCTTATTGCTATTGAAGCAAAGTATCACAAACAATGCATGGATGCATTCCGTGTTCGATACAGAAGTTACAAACGATCTCAGGCTACATCATCGGATTCAACTGATCAATCAGTGACAGACTCGAGGGTATTCGCAGAAATAATATCTTTCATTGAAACGAATGTCGAGGAGGTGGAGTACATATTTCCATTAGCATTTTTGTTCTGCTCTCAGAAGTAGCTAACCATGTCTATCCACCTGAAAAATGGGTATACATTACATCCAGTGAGAGAATTCTGTCCAATCAACCTGGATGTACTATGGACATGAGTGACCATGAGTAGGCAGACAGCAGGATTTCTCTGCATGTGTACGATACCCTAAGGAAAGGTGCAACATCCATTCTTGTCAGAACTGTTGATACAGACATGGTTGTGATCCTTGAAGGAGTTTTCTACTGTCTTGTTAATCGGTATCCTGACTTGGATCTGTGGGTTGGATTTGGTGCAAGGAGGCACTTTCAGTACTACCACATTAACTCTGTCTGCCTGGAACTTGGTGAAGACAAATGTAAAGCGCTGCCCTTCTTCCATACCTTTACTGGATGTGATGTGACATTCCAGTTTAATGGTAGAGGGAAGAAATCAGCCTAGATGACCTGGAAATCACTCCCAACTGTGACAGAAGGGTTTACCGCAGCATCATCCTCAGCATTCGTTCCTCAAGACACATCATCTCCGGTATTGAGTGTAATTGAGCAGTTCACCTGTGCAATGTACACCACCACCACTCAACACAGCAAGGTTAACCATCACCATCTTCGGCAAGACCTCTTTCCTAACAGGGCAAAACTGATGGAAAGGCTACCACCAACACAGAATGCACTGCTCCAACATGTCAACCGATGTGTGTACCAGGCCAGTATCTGGACACAGAGTCTGAAACCAGTCATTGCTGCCCCTAGCCCAGATGGTTTCGGTTGGTCCAAGTCAGACACTGGGTGGCATTCCATCTGGAGCACACTTCCAGCTGCTGCTGTGGTTTGTAGAGAACTCATAAAGTGTGGCTGCAAGGCGGTTCCCCTGTGTGCTAAGAATTGTAAATGCGAACAGGCTGGTCTGGCGTGTACAGCACTATGTCAATGCCATGGTGACTGTGAAGCATGACGTGCCTTCCTCATCTAGGTGAATGCAGTTATGCATGTAGTGCTTTATGGAGGTAGTCCATGTAGACAACTCTTTAATGCTAGATATGACTCCCTCAAGTCCATTAACGGTAATTTAGGCAATGACAACACGTTTTTATGTTGAAAATTATTTTGGAAATGGCTAAAGACGACAGTTAGCGAAGTTTGACCTTTAACCTTGACCTGACCTTGACCTTTAAAATTGGGTATCCTCCTCCAAAAAGTTTTGCTTTGGCCCAAAGTATATGCGTGCCAAATTTGGTGCTTTGGGCCAGCAGGTAACGATCATTGCCATAAGCCACGACCCTATTTGGGGTTGTTCAGGAACTACCATGTGGAGCCCACAGTGCTTTTTGTAACTTCCTTATATTCTTATGTTCTTATAGATGTAGCTATGTGGCGCAGGGAGGAACACCTGCGTATCATCAATGTGATATCAGAATTGCCACGTGTCACCAGCAGGACCCACACACAAATTTTCACTCTTGAAAAGCATAAATTAAAACTTAAAACACATTTGGCAATATAAATTAAGGCCTAATTACCATGAAAACATGAAAAAATGTCACTTTGGCATTACCTTTTCTTTCATTAGCAACTAAATTTCCCTCCAGAAGAAAATGTGGTAAATCTGCATAACTACTGCTCAGACAATATTGATATAAATATGAAGTCTTACATACTATACAAAATGTACTCAACACATCTGTGAAGGTTTCAGGCAGTGCTCACCATTACTTACCTCGCAAAGCATCTTTGAAGTTAGGTGCCTCAAAAAATTTTCAGTCCACACGAGCTTACAGAATCTGACCAGCCTAACCCCTAGCTTCCTTCACTTTTATTTTTTTGGGGTGTATGCTGGGTTATACGTCACTATAATGTAGTCCTTTCAAAATTTCTAGCCAATGAAAATTCTTCATGTGGCTTTGTTGCACAGAGAGGTATATGACAGGTCATATCATCAGTTTGTTCAGAGCTGTCATCATGGATACTTGCACTGGATTTTGGATTTTGCTGCAAAGTTAAAGTGAAAAACAAGTGAGCTAACCTGTGCGTACGTCACAAACTTGTGTTGGACTCCAAATACTAAGAAGAGTGTAGTGAGCCAACTACATTCAATTTCAACCAAAAACGTTGGTCAAGGTAGGTTAGCTAGAAAGGGGGGGGGCCTTACCTTCCATCTAGAAGGTTATTACGTGAGTTCTGTTTAAGTTAGGTTAAGGGTGCTACTTTAGCTTGTTATCTATAAGGAAAAAATATCTACACCGTACTTGGCTTGTTATCTACATGGAAAAAGTATCTACACTGTACAAATTTTATTTTGTAATGATATCTACATAGTAAAACATATTATAACATATATATAAATATATATATATATATATATATATATATATATATATATATATATATATATATATATATAACAAAGAAAATGTAATTGAAATATTAAACTAACTAACTACTAGATTCATGACACGTAGATCGCAATACAAAGTGTAGATCGCATACCAAAATAGATTCATGAATCATGACACGTAGATAGCAAGCCAAAGTACCACCAGGTTAAGTTGGGATGTCTAGATGGGCTTTCACCCCAAGTTAAGAAGTTATTACGTGAGTTTAGTTTAGGTTAGGTTAGGTTAATTAATTATGATTAATAAGTGATAGGTTGGGGGGTCTGGGTAGGCTTGCCCCCCCCCCATCAAGCTAAGAGGTTATTACGTGAATTTTGTTTAGGTTAGGTTGGGAGGGTCTGGAGGGGCTTGCCCCCCCAGTTAAAAGATTAGGTTAATATTCCGTTTGTTAACCACTCGATATATCTCCTTATCTTTATAATGCACTACTGCAAATTCAATCTCAGAAATGTATTCAGATCACCTTGAATAGCTATGCTGCTGAATTACAGAAAAAAAAATACGTATTTTTTTTTTTAGGTTGTTAGGTTTATAGTTAGGTTTGGTTAGGTTTATTTACGTTTAGTTAGGTTTGGTTGGGTTAGTTTTGGTTAGGTTTATTTAACTGCAGCTCTAGGAAGGTTATGCTAACAAAGCAATTTTTATTTGGCAAATTTTTACATCTTCACCAGAATGGCGTGTGCTATCGAGTGGTTAAAGAAACAAATATTTACCAAAGATTATTACGTGAGTTCAGTTTAGTTTAAGTTAGGTTGGGTTAGAGATCTGGGAGGGCTTGCCCCCATGTTGAGGTTATTACGTGAGTTCAGTTTAAGTTAGTTCGGGGAGTCCGGGGCCCCATATTCACCACGAGTCAGTTTAGTTTAGGTTAGGGTTGTGTCGTTAGGGGGATCTGGTTCGGTTATAAAAGCTTTTTATATTTATCACCCTAAAAAAAAAATTTTCACCGATTTTTTTCGGATTGCCATATATAGCCTATATTTACTTCCCCCACCCTAAAACCCCGCTTTCCCAAGATGTCCCCAAGCTTGTTGGCTATAGGAAGAAGATCCATCTGCTATTGAATTCGTATGCATGGCACAACTCACAATGAGGACATATTACCAGTGCTGAGCTGCACCAGGCAATGGTTTCTCGTCTAACTTCCCATGACAATCTAACATCCGTCACTTTCTTTCCCTCCATTTGTATTATCAACGTTCATGGAGAAATGCAGTCACGTGCTACAGAAAACCTTCATGCACTTCTGGTTCATACTCACACATCAAGGCTTCCCGTCAGTGTCTGCAGTGCAGTGATGCATTCCCTCTTGTCTTCCGCTCAGCTCTACACCCGCCACCAGCCAATACTCCGGGACATTTCCAACAGGGATTCAAGGGTCACGTCTCTGTAGTTTCGAGGCGGTTGCAATTTCCGCTTCATCTTTTTTTTCACTTTCTGTTTTCATATATATCTATACTAGCAGTCTTATCAAATATGTGTGTCTTATTTTCCCGAAGCAAAGTTCATGCCTCTTCACACACACACACACACCTGCTTCCGTGTGTTTGAATCTTGCTCATGGGCGGTACATATAAAAAGTCATAAGGCTATAAGTCTGATAATACTGTCCCACTTAAGCAACAAGTGGATGGGTGCGTGTAATGCTGAGAGATCTCAGTTACCCATAGATGAGCTCTGAGCTCTTTTGAGGAGGGTAATGGCTGACGATCACGAGTCCAGCGCGTAATTCTCCAGACCATGGTAAATAACTCACACACACACACACACACACAAAACACAAACGAGACCTTCAATCTGATATATAATTGTCAAATTATGTGTGTGTGTTTGTGTGTGTGTGTGTGTGTCTGTCTGTCTGTATGTATGTTAGCAGTAAAACCAATCTAAATGTGGTCGGATCGAGGTGAAATTTGGAAGG
Source organism: Metacarcinus magister (assembly GCA_029783475.1). Lineage (NCBI taxonomy): Eukaryota > Metazoa > Arthropoda > Malacostraca > Decapoda > Cancridae > Metacarcinus > Metacarcinus magister. Next base: position 4,797,582 of record JAPQNM010000041.1, on the reverse strand, counting down.
GATACTCAGTGGGACCCCCTTTGTGTCTTCCCGGGCAACGCCGGGTACTCTGCTAGTTGTTTCATAATTATCAGTTTACTTACAATGAATATTGTTAGAGCAATTGTTAGTTACATATATATATATATATATATATATATATATATATATATATATATATATATATATATCTATATATCTCTCATCATCTCTCTCTCTCTCTCTCTCTCAAAAAAAAATAAATAAATAAATAAATAAAAAAAATTAAAAAAAAGGTACCTAACACTGACATTGTGTTCATCTTGTATTTGGGAATGAAATGCTACACAACGGGGGGAACAAAAGAACAGCAGGAGATGAATAATATACACATAAATACCTGGGATTTATAATATAATAAGTTACAAACGGATAATTAGTATTATAAATATACCAGTAATTCTTAACAAGGAAAGTAACTAAAGGTGTTATAATGTAAATAATAATGTGTGTATACATATATATACCCACACACAATCACATACACAAATATATGTGTGTGTGTATATATATATATATATATATATATATATATATATATATATATATATATATATATATATATATATATAGCCCCTGGGAGTACCATATTTTGGACACGAGACCACAGAAGAGAAAAAAATCTGTATTAACAATTATAACAATTAAGTCTTGATTGTGGACATCTGCGAATATCTACTTGAATCCAGAACTAAACATAACAATATAAAAATATAGCTCAATTTATGGAAGACACGTCCAGTGATGAGAATATTAGTTGGTAAAAAATCAATATGAACAAACAAGCCTGACCTGCTCAGAGGAGGACGTGCTGCTACTTGCTCACGCTAACAAGGGATACCAGGTTGTTGGGGGAGGCGGTGGTCTAGTGGCTAGCGGTCGGGCATACCAGCTCAGGGTCCCGCGTTCGAGCCTCGGCAAGGGCTGGCCACTTTTCTTCGTTACTACCGCCGAGTGGCCTAAGATCACCCACATGCTGCCATAACACCATCCTCGCCGGGACTGCAACGTTATATGCGCGAGAAGCTTCCGCTGCCAGCATGAACCTATCAATAAGAAGAAACAAGGCGTCACTTTAAAAATCTAACCCGCGCTACTAACGGGCGGAGGCCAACCATCTAAGGTCTCCCTGAAGTCTACCGGCGCCATGGGTAAAAGATAAAATTATCCATAACAGATATTTTATTGTGTTTTAGTGCGTCAACACAAGGGATACCAGGCTATATTGTTACCATAACAAGTATTTTATTGTGTTTTGTGTGTATTTTTGGGCAAAATTATTTAGATGTCTGAGTGTGTTGTACTCAATATAGGCAAGGGGGTTACAGGTATGGAGGGTGGAGTAGTGAGGTGTGGTTCCTGTGGAATGGAGAGACAATGGATGGTAAGTGAATGTAAGTTGTGTGAAGTGTTAGCTAGAAATGTAGCTTTAGAGGAGGAGGTTAAGGAAGTGAAAGTTTTGTTGGCACAGACGAGGCAACAGATGCAAGAGGTAAGGCGGGAAGTTAGCGTCAGGTCAAGAGCGTCAGGTCAGAGCAGCAGGAGGGGGGGGGGATAGTTGGAGGGTTGTGGATAGGGAAGGGAAAGGGAGGATGAGCCCTCCCTTGTGTGAGGTGGAATTTCCTCCCCTGTGTGAGGTGGAGTGTAGCAACAAGTTTGGGTTGTTAGCTACACAGGAGGAGGAAGAGGTCGTGATAGAAGTAGGAGCAGGAGAAGGGGACAGGACACCCAAGGCGAAGATAGTGAGGAGGAAGTTAGATGGGAAGGAGAGGAAGGAAGGTGGGAAGGTGAGGAAGGACAGGGAAAGGTTAGAAGGGTCGCAGGAAGTGTTAGTTCTGGGTGACTCCAAGATTAGATATTTAGATGAGACTTTCTGTGAGGCCGACAGGGAGAGGAGGATGACGTGTTGTCTTCCTGGGGCTGGAGTGCAGGACGTGATAGAGAGATACAGGAGGGTAGTGGAGGGGATGGGGAAGGAGGCGTTAGTGGTGGTTCACGTGGGAGTGAACGATGTAGGCAGGATAAGGTCAGAGGAGCTAGTGGATAGGTATAGGGAGCTTCTGAGGGAGATAAAGGAGAGTGGTAGGAGGTGTATAGTGTCAGGAGTTCTCCCTAGACAGAGGGTTAGAGGCTGGTGGCTCTCACATGCCCTTGGCCTCAACGAGAGGTTGATGAGGATGTGTGGGGAGGATGGGGTAGGTTTTATGGATGAGTGGAGCAGGTTCTATGGGAGACAGGAGCTGTATGCCAGGGATGGTGTACACTTCAGTAAGAAGGGGGTGCAGGAGCTTAGTGAGTGTCTTGAGAGGGCAGTTAAGCAGTCCAGTCAGGGAAACTAAATATTAATAGTGTAAGGGTAATAGTGACAAAGGACGGGGTAAAGAGAGGGAACTTAGTGTCTTTTATACAAACAGTAGAAGTGCAATAAATAAGATAGACACACTTAGAGGTATTGCATGTGTAGAAGAGTTAGATATTATAGGTATTACAGAAACTTGGTTAGATATTGCAGGCAAACATTTCTTACCTGAAGTAGGAATAGATGGGTACACTTTTTTTTCACAGGGATAGAGTAGGGAGGAGAGGGGGAGGTGTGGCACTGTACGTTAGAAACACATTAAATAGCTATGTCATTACCACAATAAAAACAGATAGGAATACAGAATCATTATGGATTGACATTATTATAGGAGGGAAAAAGTTTGTTGTAAGGATTATATATAGGCCTCCGTGTTACGGGGTTCTTTTTAACTCCTTTTCTGTGGACTCGTTACGATAAAATTCTGGTAGGATAATTACAAGCCTTCCGACACCAACCTCTTTAACTTCACCTTCTTCGGGAGACCCTGTATCACCTAAGTTTTAAATCTAATGTACCCAGAGTGTTTGGCAAAGTAAACAAGTAAGACAAGCTTCTTTAGTTTATTTAAATAAGCTCCCCTGAAATGGAAAGATTATTAAAGACTCTCACACCATTCACTCGCTAACCTGGGTATAAAGAACTTAATTGTAAACCTTAAGATTCCTTACTGCACTCACGACCTTCCTACTCTCAAGGAAGTAGTGTGTGCGGGCGTGCACGTAGGCACAGCGGGCATGGGCGGCGTCCGTGGGTGTGGCGGGAGTGGGTTGAGGGGGCGCACGTGGTATCCAGATACACGTCTCCTTCTGTCCTTCTACACGCTGTTTCTGCAAAGAAACTCCACCACAGACTCCACCTCAGACTCCTGGGGCAGGACAACACCAGATTCCACCTTAGACTCCTGGGGCAGGACAACACCAGATTCCTCTCTACCCAAGCTCCACTAAGCCTCTCCACCACACTTCTCTCTCTCCACCACCAGTTTCTCTACAAGAAACTCCACGTAATCCCTCGCTCCACCTCTGCAAATCCCAGTCCACCTGACGATGATATTGCAAGGAAATGCGAGGGATTATATACGTGGAAAAAGACTCCAACCCCCAACCTTTGACCTAACTCCACCACTGCGCCAGCCAGACTGACCCCGTTTCCCGGGCAGCGTGGGGTCACAAACACCGCGACCCCACGACATGCCACACGCTGCCATATTAAGTCTTCTGCAAGACTCAACTCGTATACTATAACCTTACTCTCACAAGGCCATAAATATTACACATCATGCAACCATCCCTACAATTAAGTAGTCCTGCTTGCATGCAAAAATGTCTCCTAACCTGATAATATCCCCCATGGATATAATGTAATCTGGAATCTACCCACACTCCTTTCTGAAATACTGAAACGTGATTGGTAGCGGCATGTCCTGGCTGTGACGTCAGAGAGAAACATTCCACGCCAGGGACGCCGTGATCTCGTCATGTAGACCCAAAATTCCACCCATGACACTCCGGATTTAGACGAAGCAGCTAGTGCACCCCTGATGCAGGAGCTTGCAAGGGCATCTAGGTATAATAATGTGTGCATTATGGGGGACTTTAATTATAGGAGAATAGACTGGGATAGTATGACAGGAGACGGGTGCTCGGAGGAATTCTTAAATGTCGTCCAGGATGGTTTTTTCACACAACTTGTAAGGGAACCAACGCGATAGGGAAATATTTTAGATCTGGTCTTCACGAATAATGAAACTTTGGTCAGTCAGGTTGAGATAGGAGCTAGATTTGATGTTAGTGACAACCACGAAATTAGATTCAAGATTAATGCAAAGAGGGAGATAGAACAAAACACTGCTTTAGTACCAGATTTTAGAAAAGCCAATTACCAGGGCCTCAGATACCACCTCCAGAGTATAGATTGGGAGGGAATAGGAGTAGGCAGAGAGGAGGATCAAAACACTGAGGTAGAATTACATTATAATAGCATAGTTAGGGAAATTCATACAGGGCAGGAACAGTATATACCTAAGAGGAGGATTAGGTCAAATAGAAATTATCCAAAATGGATGAATAGCAGCATTAGAAGGAAAATTGGATTAAAAAGGGGACTCTATAGGAGAATTAAAAGGGGAGAAGTACAGGTAGTAGGGCAGTATAATGACCTAGCTAGGAAAGTTAAAAAGGATATTAGGACCGCAAAGAGGAATTATGAGGTTAGGATAGCTAGAGATGCCCAGAAGGATCCAAAGGGATTCTATCAGCTGTACAAGGCTAAAACAAAGGAAAGAATTGGACCTCTTAAAGGAATGGATGGCAGCTTGATAGAAAATGGTGAGGAAATTAGTAAGGAATTAAATAAATACTTCTTGTCCGTATTTTCTCAGGAAGAGTCGGGTAGGGAACTGGAGCCAGTACAGATCTTTAGGGGACAAGAGGTTGATAAATTAAGCGAAATAGTCATAAGTAGGGAAGTAGCTAGCAAGGAAATAGATAGACTTAAAAAGACTAAATCTCCAGGGCCGGACGACATTTTTCCGAGGATTCTTAGGGAATGTAGAAAAGAACTCGTTGAACCCATTGCGAGGATTTTTAGAAAATCCCTAGACACAGGAGTAGTGCCTAGGCTATGGATGCAGGCAAATGTTGTTCCTATATTCAATAAATCAGATAAGGCAGAAAGTAGTAACTACCGCCCAATTAGTTTAACATCAGTGGTAGGCAAGATGTTAGAAGCTATCATAGCAAGGGCAATTGGAAAACATTTAGATGAACACAAGCTAATTAGACATAGTCAACATGGTTTTAGCAAGGGGAAGTCCTGCCTGACAAATTTATTAACCTTCTATAGGAAAGTAATTGAAACCATAGATAAGGGGGACGAGTATGATATAGTTTATTTGGACTTCAGTAAAGCCTTTGACAGAGTACCCCATAGGAGACTGTTAAGTAAAGTCAAGGCTCATGGCATAGGTGGGAAGATACTAGAGTGGATTAGGGGATGGCTTACTAGTAGGGAACAGAGGGTACAGATTAATGGGAAGAAATCAGAATGGGGTAATGTCACTAGTGGGGTACCACAGGGATCAGTACTAGGACCATTGTTATTCATAATCTATATAAATGACTTAGAGACAGGAATAAACAGTGATATCAGTAAATTTGCCGATGAAACAAAGATAGGAAGACCGGTAAAGAATTTAAATGATGCTAGGATGCGCAGGATGACTTAAATATGCTGTACGAGTGGTCAGAGAAATGGCAGATGCAGTTTAATGTTAACAAGTGTAGCATTATGAGTGTAGGTAAAGGTAATAGGCCTGTAGACTACACATTAAATGACAATACCTTAGGAAAGTCATATAGTGTGAGGGACTTAAGAGTTCAAATAAGCAGTGACTTGCGCCCCAGGGAACAGTGTATTATAGCTAGAAATAGAGCCAACAAGATAATGGGATTTATTAGTAGGTGTGTGACAAATAGGAGTTCTGAGGTCATTCTGAGGTTGTATTTAGCGCTAGTAATACCCCACTTAGATTATGCAGCTCAGTTTTGGTCCCCTTATTATAGGAAAGATATAGGCTCCTTGGAGGCAGTCCAGAGAAGAATGACCAAGATGATTCAGGGGCTGAGAAATTTACCCTACAAAGATAGGTTAAAACGTCTTAATCTCCACTCCCTAGAGAGAAGGAGGGCAAGAGGGGATTTGATTGAGGTTTTCAAATGGGTAAAAGGAATTAATAAGGGAAACATTGATCAGGTTTTAGAATTTAGTAGTCAGGATAGGACACGTGGAAATGGGTAAAAGCTAGAAAAATTTAGATTCAGGACAGACATAGGTAGATATTGGTTCACTAACAGAGTGGTGAACGATTGGAATAGGCGTAGTAAGTGCTGAGTCAATAAATAGCTTTAAAAGACGGTTGGATCAGAGTATGGATAGGGATGACAGGTGGGATGGCTAAATATTGGATTATTCCAAGGATGGGGGGCAAGGAGCTGCCTCGTGTAGGTCATTAACTGGCCTCTTGCAGTTTCCTCATTTCTTATGTTCTTATGTTCAAACGGACGGAGATAAACTTGGGAGTGTGCGCGCGCGCGCACACGTGTGTGTGTGTGTGTGTGTGTGTGTGTGTGTGTGTGTGTGTGTGTGTGTGTGTGTGTGTGTGTGTGTGTGTGTGTGTGTGTGTGTGTGTGTGTGTGTGTGTGTGTGTGTGTGTGTGTGTGTGTGTTGTGTGTGTGTGTGTGTGTGTGTGTGTGTGTGTGTGTGTGTGTGTGTGTGTGTGTGTGTGTGTGTGTGTGTGTGTGTGTGTGTGTGTGTGTGTGTGTGTGTGTGTGTGTGTGTGTGTGTGTGTGTGTGTGTGTGTGTGTGTGTGTGTGTGTGTGTGTGTGTGTGTGTGTGTGTGTGTGTGTGTGTGTGTGTGTGTGTGTGTGTGGTGTGTGTGTGTGTGTGTGTGTGTGTGTGTGTGTGTGTGTGTGTGTGTGTGTGTGTGTGTGTGTGTGTGGTGTGTGTGTGTGTGTGTGTGTGTGTGTGTGTGTGTGTGTGTGTGTGTGTGTGTGTGTGTGTGGTGTGTGTGTGTGTGTGTGTGTGTGTGTGTGTGTGTGTGTGTGTGTGTGTGTGTGTGTGTGTGTGTGTGTGTGTGTGTGTGTGTGTGGTGTGTGTGTGTGTGTGTGTGTGTGTGTGTGTGTGTGTGTGTGTGTGTGTGTGTGTGTGTGTGTGTGTGTGTGTGTGTGTGTGTGTGTGTGGTGTGTGTGTGTGTGTGTGTGTGTGTGTGTGTGTGTGTGTGTGTGTGTGTGTGTGTGTGGTGTGTGTGTGTGTGTGTGTGTGTGTGTGTGTGTGTGTGTGTGTGTGTGTGTGTGTGTGTGTGTGTGTGTGTGTGTGTGTGTGTGTGTGTGTGTGTGTGTGTGTGTGTGTGTGTGTGTGTGTGTGTGTGTGTGTGTGTGTGTGTGGTGTGTGTGTGTGTGTGTGTGTGTGTGTGTGTGTGTGTGTGTGTGTGTGTGTGTGTGTGTGTGTGTGTGTGTGTGTGTGGTGTGTGTGTGTGTGTGTGTGTGTGTGTGTGTGTGTGTGTGTGTGTGTGTGTGTGTGTGTGTGTGTGTGTGTGTGTGTGTGTGTGTGTGGTGTGTGTGTGTGTGTGTGTGTGTGTGTGTGTGGTGTGTGTGTGTGTGTGTGTGTGTGTGTGTGTGTGTGTGTGTGTGTGTGTGTGTGTGTGTGTGTGTGTGTGTGTGTGTGTGTGTGTGTGTGTGTGTGTGTGTGTGTGTGTGTGTGTGTGTGTGTGTGTGTGTGTGTGTGTGTGTGTGTGTGTGTGTGTGTGTGTGTGTGTGTGTGTGTGTGTGTGTGTGTGTGTGTGTGTGTGTGTGTGTGTGTGTGTGTGTGTGTGTGTGTGTGTGTGTGTGTGTGTGTGTGTGTGTGTGTGTGTGTGTGTGTGTGTTGTGTGTGTGTGTGTGTGTGTGTGTGTGTGTGTGTGTGTGTGTGTGTGTGTGTGTGTGTGTGTGTGTGTGTGTGTTGTGTGTGTGTGTGTGTGTGTGTGTGTGTGTGTGTGTGTGTGTGTGTGTGTGTGGTGTGTGTGTGTGTGTGTGTGTGTGTGTGTGTGTGTGTGTGTGTGTGTGTGTGTGTGTGTGTGTGTGTGTGTGTGTGTGTGTGTGTGTGTGTGTGTGTGTGTGTGTGTGTGTGTGTGTGTGTGTGTGTGTTGTGTGTGTGTGTGTGTGTGTGTGTGTGTGTGTGTGTGTGTGTGTGTGTGTGTGTGTGTGTGGTGTGTGTGTGTGTGTGTGTGTGTGTGTGTGTGTGTGTGTGTGTGTGTGTGTGTTGTGTGT
>JAPQNM010000041.1:4779398-4781898 GCA_029783475.1 Metacarcinus magister | reverse complement strand
CATGAGCCGCTGCCATTGCAGGAAAGGCAAGCAAGAAATCGCACCATCATGATTTTGATACTCTTTGTCTCCCTATCTCAACACGCCTCGAGGACAAGATGCGACAATGGAGGGGGGGTAGGGAAGAGAGGCTGCAGTTATGACTCAAGGTGAATGTGTGTAGGGCTGTACATGAAATCCCACCCCAACAGGATGTTTTTTTTACCTCACAAATTTACGTGTACACAGGACAATAACTGTACAGCAAGTGGGGAAAACCGATCCTACAATTGCTATTCCAAGGCTCAAGAGAAACGGACCGACTTGTGTATACCATATGACTAAAAGGCACCGACTCAAGAAACCTGACGCAATGTGCTTATTCACCATGGAAGCAAATCAACTACTGCACATCCGTCAGTCCAGCCCTTCCCGAACCTAGTAAAGCAGACTTTTTACGTCTAGAAGGATACGATTAGAGGAATATATAGAAATAAATGGGACTGTTGCATGAATTTCAAAGCTTCAAAGCACGGCAAGCGAGAATGGTAAGTCATGCAGCAAGGACACCACTTACCTGTAACAACACTCACGAGCACGCCGAAAACTAGCCCGACCATCAACCCCAACGGACCCAGCTGCGTGTACGACAAACCCAGGAACTTCTCAGGGTAGTTGAGATCTGACACTCTGAGGAGACAGGAGGAAACAATTAAGTAGAAAGGATATATTGATTCATTATCAGTATTGTTATTATCTCTCTTTCTCCCTCTCTTACGTGATGGGAGGGGGTGACGGGGCAGGGATGGTCATGTTGGCAGGGCAGGCATCCGTGGCGGAAGGCAGCAGCTCTGGGGACAGTCCTACCGCCGTAGCACCGAAGCTGAAGCCAAGTGCCACCCCGGTGCCCAACAACAGGCAAACGCACGCCCCCTGTAGCCCGGTGATAATGACAGTAGTAGTAGTAGTGGTGGTGGTGGTGGCAATAGTGGTAACAGTAGTAGTAGTAGTAGTAGTAGAAGTAGTGGCAACGATTGTTGTTGGTTGTGATGGTGGTGGATGTAGTGTAATAATAATCATAATGATGATAATAATAATAATAATGATGATAATAATAATAATGATAATAATAATAATAATGATAATAATAATAATAATAATAATAATAATAATAATAATAATTTATCTATATACCTGACTTTGGGTAGCCAAGACAATACGATTAGGGTTCAGGGAGAAACTACTCTTCCTCATCTGTGCACTTTGTCTTTTCATTAGAGAGATACAAAGGAGGGGCTTCCAAGACCCTTCATCCCGTCCCTTTCAGTCGCCTTTTATAACCAGCAAGAAATACGGTGATGGTATCTTTGCAGCCCCCACCACAGGGAACATTTCTGCTGCTGATATCATGAATATCACAAATAATAATTGAGTGGAATTTTTGTGATGAAGAAACACCAAAATCCCACTCACTTGTCTCTTTTTTTATATACACAAAAGATAATAGTGACAACAACAACAACAACAACAACACATTACAGCATTACATATTCATGTCTAGTAATTGGTTCAACAGGAACCATCCCAAGGAAGATGCATACACACACACACACACACACACACACACACACCTTGACCTACCTCAAATTATTTTTTACATTCATTCCATCCCTCACCTCACCTGTCCCTCTCGCCTCCGAACCCTTCCACACCTCCCATCACTGCCTCACCTTGGAGTTCGTGAAGGGCATGAAGAGCGCCATTATGTACACTGCCAAAAGAGGACCCGCTACAGAGGAAGTTACTGCTATAGCCGCCTGCAGGACGCCGCCAAGACTTCCCGCCACGAAGGCCAAGCCGAGTGCTAGTATCCCGTAACCAAGGGCTGTGGTGACGGAAGTGGTGAGTTAGTGGTGGTGCTAAGATAATGTGGTGAAGATAGTGGTAATTGTCATCGTTATTATGGTTATTGTTGGTGTTATTGCTGTTATTACTAATTACTATCATATTACTGAAAATTATACTGGGCTTTTATCTCTGCCACTAGGTTAGATCAGGAGCATTAGTATTCTCTCTCTCTTCCGATCTACATCCTATATCTTACAGAATCTCATCTCCTAATTCTGATCTCTTTCGTCTTCATATCCTATCTTTCTCGGGCTTCATTTCTGGATCTCTCTCTCTCTCGTTCTGCTACTCTCTCTTCGTACTTTAAGTCTAAGGATATCATATATACTATCTAATCTTACTAGATCACTACGTCGCTTCTTAATCTATATACTCTCTACGATCGTGTCCACTTCTAAACTCGACTAGCGATACGTCTATCCTCTCTCTCTCTACTCTCTGCTCTATCTGGTCATCTAATATATTCTTCTCTCTATCTCTCATACATCTCATCTCGTTTAGCTAATTATTCTCTTATCTCTCTGACTTCTATGCTCTGATATCTGGTCTCTCTCTCCTCTACCTCCTATCTATTCTCCTCCTCTCCGTTTTCGGCTTTTTCGGCCATTCTCTC
>JAPQNM010000041.1:4685179-4765179 GCA_029783475.1 Metacarcinus magister | reverse complement strand
CATTATAACATTATATTACCCACATAAACGTAAATTGATTCCTTTCTCATACAGTCTTCTCTCTCTCTCTCTCTCTCTCTCTCTCTCTCTCTCTCTCTCTCTCTCTCTCTCTCTCTCTCTCTCTCTCTCTCTCTCTCTCTCTCTTTTTCTCTCTGACTTTCATTCTATCTCACTCTGTACCTTCCTATACTACTACTACTACTACTACTACTACCGCTGTTCCCCTTTTTACTCTCCCTCCTTTCTCATTCACTCCCTCCCTTCCCTTCCCATCTACTTTATGTTTATGTTTCCTGGTTTTTTTCTTCTTCTTCAAACGTCTAGTGAAATGTGGTGTAAATAGTGTGTTTGATATGATGGATCGTCCCCCCGTGTGTGTGTACCTTCTGCTGTGTGTCTGAGTGTAAAGTTTCATTCTTCTCGTGCACTTTATTCCGGGCTTTTCCCTGTCGCCTCCCCCCCCTACCCCCCCGTCGTGCTCACCCTCCCAAGTGGTGAGTCACTGAGTCTCCCCTTCGCCCCGCCCTTCACCACAGTGGTTGTAGTGTTCAGTGGTTGTGTGCGTGTGTGTGCGTGTGTAATCGTGGTGGTAGCAGTGACGGCGTCGTGTTGTGTCGTGTAGTAGTGCCTTAGTGTGTGGTGACGGCGTGGCGTTCACCTAAGCCCTTAGTGACGTCCACGTCCTGGCGAGACAGAAGCTAACGTCTCCAGCAGGATACATTTAAAGTGTGCCTGATGGTGATATAAGCGGCGCGGCCCGTGGTCCGAAGGCTGTGTGGAGCCTGGAGCAGCGGCGTGGTGCTGACGGCGGCTGCTGCTGCTGCTGCTGCTGCTCTTGGTGTTGCCACATGGGCGTCGCGGTGCCGATCTCAGACAATAGTCCTGAACCAGTCATCGTTTTTTGGGATAGCAACACCAGCACCTTAAGAGCGGCTGGCACCCATATTCTGGGCGGCGAGATGCGGCAGGATGCGGCGGGGAATAACGGGCTGGAGGTGGCCACGGTGGTGAGGCTGCGGGGTGACAGCGGTGCCTGGGACTGTGTGGCGGCTCACCCTCAGCGGCGGAGGAGTAGCAGCGTCACCTCTAACAAGGGCCTCCTCACGCCCTCTGGCACCCGCGTCCCGTCCCCCGCCACCTGGAGGTTTTCTGTGCCTCTCTCACCAGGCAGGTTACCCCTCAACCTCATGACGAACCCCGATAAAATATTTGGCGGAGTGCAGGAAGACCTGAGGAAGGGTTCGGGTCATGGGTTCTCCAGAGGCACCAGTGCGGGACTGTTCCGAAGGTTGGCGATCAGGATGAAGGAGGTTTGCCTCAAGTAAGTTGACGGCGTCCTCTGCGGTCTCCCTCACAGGTGTTGTGAGGAAGGTTTGACGGGATACCAGGATGAGGGAGTCTGGAGGACCTACTAAAGGTTCCTTAGCATGGGAGTGGTGCAGGGCAAGTGTTCCTTAGCATGGGAGTGGTGCAGGGCACGTGTTCCTTAGCATGGGAGTGGTGCAGGGCACGTGTTCCTTAGCATGGGAGTGGTGCAGGGCACGTGTTCCTTAGCATGGGAGTGATGCAGGGCACGTGTTCCTGAGGGCGTTCCATGGGCCTCGTCAGTAGAAGGTGTCGTCTCACTTGGGTTTCTTTGTTGGAGAGTGACGGCGCGTTAAGTCCAGCCGGCGGGGTATGCCAGCTCGGGTTCACTGGCCCTTGTAGGAAGGAACCTCGACGCTCTGTCAGCTAAACTTATTAATGCTTGTTGAGCCAGGACGATGAGCTCGAGCAAGTACGAGGTGGTGGTGGTGGTTAGGAAAACTTAAAGAGGTTAGTGGTAGGCACTAGGCAGGGTGTGTGTGACACCAGCTTGGGTGCACGGGTGTGAGGTGCCGCGGTGACGGGCTGCCTCGTGGCACTATGAATAACTACATGCTGTAGGAGAGCGCGCGGTGCTGGCCAAGAACCACCTGAGTTGGTGCAAGGTTGAGGCGGTCCATCCACCACGGCGTGGTGACCGGGCCTTGCTCAGGCCTATGTCAGGGCGGAGAGAGGCGTGGGGTCGAGGGGCGTCGGTGCTGAATCACCTGAATATTGCAGGGAGTTAAAGGTGTTCTTGTGTTGGCTCGCACTGGTGGAGGGTCAGCAACAGCCTTGCCTTGCCTTGCCTTGCCACCCGCCCCGCCGCCCCGCCGCGCGCCGCCACTGTGGAGGCCGTGGCCAGTGGTGTGTCGGTGGTCGCCCCTCGCCATTGGTGCTCCGGAGGACGGAGGACACCTTGGCGGAGGGGCAGCGCGCCCTCCTGTGACTGTGTGTGTGTGTGTGTGTGTGTGTGTGTGTGTGTGTGTGTGTGTGACGCCGAGGCTCAGGCTAGTGGGGTAGGCCAGCTTGGGGCTGGGGGCTGGTGGCTTGGGGCTGGGACAGACAGCCCGAGAAGCACCATCGGCCCGGTAACGGTGTGACCTCAGCCGTGCGTCAGCAATCCACAGGTAAGACGCATCCCACCTGGCGCCAGGTACAGCTAGCCACCAAACCGTGTACCACCTCTCCCTTCCTTCGCACGGATGACACCTCCCTTGCGTGCCGTAACGTACCATTCCTACTCTGGTGAGGAGGATAAAACACCTGCCTGCAATACTGTCTGGTAGATCAACTAGCTTGACGGAGTTGTGTCTCGCCGCGGCGGATCACGATGTCACTTGAGTCAGGTTGGACAATAAATCTGTCGCTCCAGAACGGCGAGGCAGGCGGCAGGCGGCAGGTGGCAGGCGGCAGGCGGCAGGTGGGAGGCGGCAAGCGGCAGGGCGAGCGGCAGGGTGGACGGCAGGGTGAGCGGCAGGGTGAGCGGCAGGGCGAGCGGCAGGGCGAGCGGCAGGGTGGACGGCAGGGTGAGCGGCAGGGTGAGCGGCAGGGCGAGCGGCAGGGCGAGCGGCAGAGTGGACGGCAGGGTGAGCGGCAGGGTGAGCGGCAGGGTGGACGGCAGGGTGAGCGGCAGGGTGAGCGGCAGGGCGAGCGGCAGGGTGGACGGCAGGGTGAGCGGCAGGATGAGCGGCAGGGCGAGCGGCAGGGTGGACGGCAGGGTGAGCGGCAGGGTGGACGGCAGGGTGAGCGGCAGGATGAGCGGCAGGGCGAGCGGCAGGGTGGACGGCAGGGTGAGCGGCAGGGTGAGCGGCAGGGTGAGCGGCAGGGTGAGCGGCAGGGTGAGCGGCAGGGCGAGCGGCAGGGTGGACGGCAGGGTGAGCGGCAGGGTGAGCGGCAGGGTGAGCGGCAGGGTGGACGGCAGGATGAGCGGCAGGGCGAGCGGCAGGGTGGACGGCAGGATGAGCGGCAGGGCGAGCGGCAGGGCGAGCGGCAGGGTGGACGCCAGGGTGAGCGGCAGGGTGAGCGGCAGGGTGAGCGGCAGGGTGAGCGGCAGGGCGAGCGGCAGGGCGAGCGGCAGGGTGGACGCCAGGGTGAGCGGCAGGGTGAGCGGCAGGGTGAGCGGCAGGGTGAGCGGCAGGGTGAGCGGCAGGGCGAGCGGCAGGGTGGACGGCAGGGCGAGCGGCAGGGTGGACGGCAGGGTGAGCGGCAGGGTGGACGGCAGGGTGAGCGGCAGGATGAGCGGCAGGGCGAGCGGCAGGGTGGACCGCAGGGTGAGCGGCAGGGTGAGCGGCAGGGTGAGCGGCAGGGTGAGCGGCAGGGTGAGCGGCAGGGCGAGCGGCAGGGTGGACGGCAGGGTGAGCGGCAGGGTGAGCGGCAGGGTGAGCGGCAGGGTGGATGGCAGGATGAGCGGCAGGGCGAGCGGCAGGGTGGACGGCAGGATGAGCGGCAGGGCGAGCGGCAGGGCGAGCGGCAGGGTGGACGCCAGGGTGAGCGGCAGGGTGAGCGGCAGGGTGAGCGGCAGGGCGAGCGGCAGGGCGAGCGGCAGGGTGGACGCCAGGGTGAGCGGCAGGGTGAGCGGCAGGGTGAGCGGCAGGGTGAGCGGCAGGGCGAGCGGCAGGGTGGACGGCAGGATGAGCGGCAGGGTGAGCGGCAGGGTGAGCGGCAGGGTGAGCGGCAGGGTACCTTCTGGTCTCGTGGATTCACTTAGTGCATTTGATCTCCGTAAAATTATTATTATTATTATCATTATCATTACTATCATCATCATTATCATTATCATTACTATCATCATCATTATCATTATCATTACTATTATTATTATTATTATTATCATCATTATCATTAATACTGCCGAAGCTTAGCCGTGCCGGTGATTCGTGAGGGTGCCTGCCCCGCCCCGCCCCGCCCCGGCCTGCCCTGACCCGCCCCGCCCTGACCCGCCCCGCCCCGCCCCGCCACGCCCCGGCCCGGTCCGCCCCGCCACGCCCCGGCCCGGTCCGCCCCGCCACGCCCCGGCCCGGTCCGCCCCGCCACGCCCCGGCCCGGTCCGCCCCGCCACGCCCCGGCCCGGTCCGCCCCGCCACGCCCCGGCCCGGTCCGCCCCGCCACGCTCCGGCCCGGTCCGCCCCGCCACGCTCCGGCCCGGTCCGCCCCGCCCCGCCGCACCCCATGGAAGGCGATGCGCGGCAAGAAACAGAATCATCCCGTTCCCATGAGGCGTCTTTAATGACCCTAGGCAGCCTGTCCCCCACCACCCCTTGGCAGCCTGTCCCCCCCCACCCCTAGGCAGCCTGTCCCCCCCCCACCCCTAGGCAGCCTGTCCCCCCCCCACCCCTAGGCAGCCTGTCCCCCCCCACCCCTTGGCAGCCTGTCCCCCCCCCACCCCTAGGCAGCCTGTCCCCCCCCACCCCTTGGCAGCCTGTCCCCCCCCACCCCTAGGCAGCCTGTCCCCCCCCACCCCTAGGCAGCCTGTCCCCCCCCCACCCCTAGGCAGCCTGTCCCCCCCCACCCCTTGGCAGCCTGTCCTCCCCCACCCCTAGGCAGCCTGTCCCCCCCCACCCCTAGGCAGCCTGTCCCCCCCCCACCCCTAGGCAGCCTGTCCCCCCCACCCCTAGGCAGCCTGTCCTCCCCCACCCCTAGGCAGCCTGTCCTCCCCCACCCCTAGGCAGCCTGTCCCCCCCCCACCCCTTGGCAGCCTGTCCCCCCCACCCCTAGGCAGCCTGTCCTCCCCCACCCCTAGGCAGCCTGTCCTCCCCCACCCCTAGGCAGCCTGTCCCCCCCCCACCCCTTGGCAGCCTGTCCCCCCCCACCCCTAGGCAGCCTGTCCCCCCCCACCCCTAGGCAGCCTGTCCCCCCCCACCCCTAGGCAGCCGCCCCCCCCCACCCCTAGGCAGCCTGTCCCGCCCCCCCACCCATAGGCAGCCTGTCCCCCCCACCCCTAGGCAGCCTCCCCCCCCACCCCTAGGCAGCCTGTCCCGCCCCGCCACCCCTAGGCAGCCTCCCCCCCCCCTTAATCAAGTGGCGTCAGGTCACCGAGAAGTAACGATTGACAAGTCGGGTGTTGCAGCAGTGCGGGTCAGCGGATGATAACTGCACCTTACCCATCGCCCTCCCACCCCACCCCCCACCCCCACCCCCCCCAGCCCGGCCTCCCTCCCTGCCGTTGTCACGCTACGCCGCCAACCAGGGAGTGGCGCCCCCTGCCTACCGAGGTGACCGTGGGCGTAGCGGCCGTCACGCCCTTGGGTCACACCATTAGCTTGTCCCTTCTATACCCTGACACGTTCCTCGCCGCCTCATTTACTACCACAGTAAAAAACAACAGGCGTAACAAAGGCGTACCCTGAAGCAGTACATGGCAGAGGACACCACTACGGGGTGGGGGGGCAAGGGGGGGACCTCTCCTCAAGCTAAACCAGGCTAGAGTCACGCTGGAACCAGATAAAAAAAAAAAAAAACATGGTTCGTCCGGTTTAAAGGAAGGAAAACCACATCAAAACAGCACTATAAAGAGAGGAGAGAACACGTGATTTTCCTCCTTCCTCCTTCCTTCCTCTCCTTGACCTAGCTAGGGTGATGGAGGGGAAGGATGGGGGGGATGGGGGGACCTGAAGGGGAATAGTAGAGAAGGGCACGGAGGTGTTTGTGTGGAGGTCGCTGAGAGGGTGTAGGTAAGGGCAGTACATAGTGTTAGGGAAGCGATAGGGAGGGAATATTAGCGGGGTTAGGAGTGGAGTAGGAAGTGCGATGCCATTACGGAGAAAGGAAGGAAGGAAGGAAGGAAGGAAGGGAGGGGGAAGGAAGGAAGGAAGGAAGGAAGGAAGGAAGGAAGGAAGGGGGAAGGAAGGGTGGGAGAGGAAAGAATGATGAAGTGAAGTATAAGGGAGAAAGGAAGAACAGATATTGGGAAAGAAAAAGGAAATAAGATAGAGAGAGAGAGAGAGAGAGAGAGAGAGAGAGAGAGAGAGAGAGAGAGAGAGAGAGAGAGAGAGAGAGAGAGAGAGAGAGAGAGAGAGAGAGAGAGAGAGAGAGAGAGAGAGAGAGAGAGAGAGAGAGAGAGAGAGAGAGAGAAAAAAAAAGAAAAAAAAAAGTGTTGTTTTCCGATGTAAAGTTAAGATTTTTTTTCTCTTCTTGCAACACCTGAGAATTTTTTTTTTCTTTTTTTCTTCTTCTTGGATTAAATAAAAAAAAATAAAAATAAAGAGTAAATGAAGAAACAGTGATGATCAAATTTTTCTCGATTAATACTTCAAAACATAATCTTCCTTCCCCCTTCCTTCCCTCCCTTCCTTCTCTTTCCTTCCCTCCCTTCCTTCTCTTTCCTTCCCCTTCCTTCCTTCTCTTCCCTTCCCTCCCTTCCTTCTCTTTCCTTCCCCTCCCTTCCTTCTCTTTCCTTCCCCTCCCTTCCTTCTCTTTCCTTCCCCTCCCTTCCTTCTGTTCCCTTCCCTCCCTTCCTTCTGTTCCCTTCCCTCCCTTGCTTATCTTCCCTTCCCTCCCTTCCTTCTGTTCCCTCCCCTCCCTTCCCTCTGTTCCCTTCCCTCCCTTCCTTATCTTCCCTTCCCTCCCTTCCTTCTGTTCCCTCCCCTCCCTTCCTTCTGTTCCCTTCCCTCCCTTCCTTCTGTTCCCTTCCCTCCCTTGCTTATCTTCCCTTCCCTCCCTTCCTTCTGTTCCCTCCCCTCCCTTCCTTCTGTTCCCTTCCCTCCCTTCCTTATCTTCCCTTCCCTCCCTTCCTTCTGTTCCCTCCCCTCCCTTCCTTCTGTTCCCTTCCCTCCCTTGCTTATCTTCCCTTCCCTCCCTTCCTTCTGTTCCCTCCCCTCCCTTCCTTCTGTTCCCTTCCCTCCCTTCCTTCTCTTCCCTCCCCCTCCCTTCCTTCTCTTTCCTCCCCCTCCCTTCCTTCTCTTTCCTCACCCTCCCTTCCTTCTGTTCCCTTCCCTCCCTTCCTTCTCTTCCCTCCCCCTCCCTTCCTTCTCTTTCCTCCCCCTCCCTTCCTTCTCTTTCCTCCCCCTCCCTTCCTTCTCTTTCCTTCCCCTCTCTTCCTTCTCTTTCCTCACCCTCCCTTCCTTCTCTTTCCTCCCCCTCCCTTCCTTCTCTTTCCTCCCCCTCCCTTCCTTCTCTTTCCTTCCCCTCTCTTCCTTCTCTTTCCTCACCCTCTCTTCCTTCTCTTTCCTCACCCTCCCTTCCTTCTCTTTCCTCCCCCTCTCTTCCTTATGTTTCCTCCCCCTCCCTTCCTTCTCTTTCCTCACCCTCCCTTCCTTCTCTTCCCTTCCCTCCCTTTCTTCTCTTTCCTCCCTCTCCCTCGTTCTATCCTCCCTCCTCTCCCTACTTATTCGTATATCTGCTCTACATCGCTCCCTTATCTCCTCCCTTACCAATCAAACATTAATGCATCGATGCCCAACTTTTAAAGGGAAAAAAAGTTGGTCCTCAAAGGGTTAAGTGTTTCAATTTCAACTTTGCGCTTTTGTATCTAATTAATAAATGGATATACAGTAAGTTAAAAGATCGATGTATTTAAGAATTTTGAACAGTTATTTCATTTATATGAGTAACCAAACAATATATAAAATCAATAAGTTGGTTCACTATTTTGTATTCAAGTTAAAAATATATCTGTGTATATCTAGACGGTAGACTTTTGAGTTTTTTTTTTTACCTGGGCTTATGGGCGTGTGGTATGTGCGTGTGCGTGTGTGTGTGTGTGTGTGTGTGTGTGTGTGTGTGTGTGTGTGTGTGTGTGTGTGTGTGTGTGTGTGTGCGTAATCATGGACACACATTTCACCATACGATAACGGGGAACCATATTTTATTAGCTTCATTAATTAAGAGTGCATGCATGAGTATGATCGAGTGTGTAGGTGTAGGAGTATGATCGAGTGTGTAGGTGTAGGAGTATGATCGAGTGTGTAGGTGTAGGAGTATGATCGAGTGTGTAGGTGTAGGAGTATGATCGAGTGTGTAGGTGTAGGTGTGAGTCCTCTAAACACTGTGCTTGGCCTTCACAGATATAGACACACCAGAATCAGCAGTAAGAAGATGCGCAAACGTGTAGTGCAGAAGAACGGCGAGTGCAATGTGTCCCCTTCTAACGTGGCCAAGAGAAGACGACGTTACCTTCAGGATATCTTCACTACCTTAGTTGATATACAGGTAAGGAACAGCTGTTTATAGTGACCATTGTATGTCTTCATTGTGTTGTCTGTTCTCTTAATGACGCAATACTCTTTCTTGTACTATATATAATCTCTTTATGTTATGTTATCTAATTTATTTTATTTTATTTTATTTTATTTTTTTAATCATCTGTGTGTTATTATAAGTTTAGTATATTTGTATTTTGTCGAGTTTTTTTTTTCTTTTTTTTCTCTCTTTCACTTTCTCAACTTTTTAACTTACTATTTCACTCCATCTATCTCGTCTTTGGTCATTAGGTTGTCTGCATCGCGTTGGTCGTAGTGGTTCTATACTTCCTTACACTCCTACGCCTTATACTGCCCTCATATCTCCTATTACCTCACCCCTAACACTCCTCCCTCACTACCTCACATCACTATCATTTCACTGCATATTTCACTCTCTCATAACTCCTCATAGCTCCATCACACCTCTTTTTTTTTTTCCTCACCATCTCACGCGAACACCTCACCTCCCTCACCTCGGAACACCTCGCAATGTTTACGTGTTCTGTTCCTATGTATCTTAAGTTTCATCAAGTGTATATTTTCTTCGTTTTTACCGTCGTCGATATTCTCAGACGGTTGGGGGATGGAAGGGGTGGTGGGAGGCCGTCAGGGACTTGCATATTCGTGTATGTAATTAATTTCGTCACTGCGGAATCACACGCCAACTTCTGCAGTAGCGAAGCGGGTCACTCAAGCTACGTCATTGCAGGCTTGGTGTTGTGCATTGTAGTGTTTTAAGGCAATGTAGTCATGAAGGGATTGTGGTTGTAAAGTGAACGTAGTGAAACGGAAGAATGCAGACAAAGATATCGTGGGAGAATAATATCAAGATTGTGGAATGGGAGTTGTGATTACAAGATAAATCATAGTAGTTGTCGCGGCAATCATCATAAATATAATGAAGATGATAATGATAATATATTCATAATAATAATGATAATAATGATAATAATAATAATAATAATAATAATAATAATAATAATAATAATAATAATGATAATGATAATAATAATAATAATAATAATAATAATAATAATAATAATAAGAATAGTAATAATAACAATAATAATTATGATAATAATAATAAAAAAATGATACTATTATTAAAAGAAATTACGATAACACACATACACACACACACACACACACACACACACACACACACACACACACACACACACACACACACATATATATATATATATATATATATATATATATATATATATATATATATATATATTTATATATATATATATATATATATATATATATATATATATATATATATATATATTATATACCTAGCTTACATCCACCTTAAGAGTGTTAACAAAACCAGATGATCAGGGTTCGGGGAGACATTACTCTCCCTTCCCGCTCTGCACTTTGTCTTTTCATAGGAGAGAATACAGAGGAGGGGCTTCCCAGACCACTCACTCCGTACCTTTAGGTCGCCTTTAACGACTTGCAAGGAATACGGTGGTAGTGTTCTGGAATGTCATAAATACTGTCATTTCTCAACTTTCTGGAGTAAGATTTATTTGGTAAGATCCTGAATACATGTCAAGCGTCGAGAATATTGAATTGTTATCTCCAAAAGAACTGACATGAGGTAACAAGGAGGCAAGGTGAGTGTGTTTAAAGCACGGACATCTACAACAACACACCATTCAGTGTTGGGTTTAGGAAACAAGAACAAAAGGCTGTTGACTGGACTGATTGAAGGTTCAATAATGCCTTGTTCCAGCATGTGTGTAACCATGCGTACTCATTGGTAACTCATTGGTAACTCATTGGTAATTCATTGGGGCATACGATAAGCAGGTATATATACTGGTTGAGTGTTCTCTTTAAGTTGGATGTGATGTTGAATTATTACTGTTACACAAAGTTTAACCAAGAAGAGCAACGATGTGACGCTACTTAGTCAATAGTTGGATGAGTTCCTGTTCTGAATCAGAATAATGTGTAGGTTATAAATGTGAAAGGAAATCATGTGTAGAAGAAGATGCCTTTGTGATGGTATATAGTGTAGCCTGAACTTGGTAATCTGGAATGTTGACATGAGTAGAATAACAAAAAAATAGTCAAAGACATGTAGCAGCTGTAAGTTATACAGCAAAGTTCATAGTATTGTCTACATACAAATGTGAACGACCTTTCTTAGTTAACGTGCACAGAGCAGAAAGGTATTTTTTTTACATTAAAAGGGTACAGGCTAAGGGACAGCAAAAATACGTTAAAGAAAATCCCGCTTGTCGCCAGACCCTGTTCTATGTGAGGCAGAGTCAGGTAGTGTCATGGCATCAGTGTTTTGTGCACCAGTAATTCTAACATGTACTAGAGTGCAGGAGAAGGGCAACATTTGTGTGTAGGAAGAGACTGTGTCATGTTATAAATTATTATATTCTGACACTACTTGGTGAAGAGGTACTTGTGAAGAAGTAGAATGTGTCTTTTATTCTACATGAACAGTGACAACAGTAGGAGAACATTTACATTTTGAATAAGAAAGTCCTCCTTGAGAACAACAACGTCTGTGCTTAGTGTACATAGACTCTTTGAAAGAAGTACAAGTTTCAGGTACAGTGTCAGTAAAGGCAATGACGGAGAGTGATGACACATCAATGCAGGAAGAATTTTGTGTCAGATACTGATAATGTGTTCTGAGTTGTCAGTAGAGAGTACACGAGTTGAAGAATTGTCAGCATCAGTAATTGAAGTTAGTTGTTCTGGGTCGTCAGTAGAGAGAACATGAATGTATAACCCCTTGAAGCGAAGAACCCGAGAGCAAGGAAAGATATGCACTCCATGTTTCGTAAGGTTAGGGTTTCCGAGCAATGTGTCGGTTAGTACATAAGAATACATACATAACAAGAACATACACCAGAAGATCTTTTGGTCTGTAACTAGTGTATCTGCTGGACTATATATATATATATATATATATATATATATATATATTTTTATTTTTTATTTTTTTTATATATCAATAACCGTTGGCACCAGTAGGCATATGGAGGCACAGATGGACTTGCCTCGCCTGTTATTTGGTGTAGGTTTTTTATAATTTTTTTATAGTGACGCCTCGAATGTTTACGTTCTCTCTTGAATATGTTGAGATCGTGTGAGGCTTATTACTGCTACAGCCTCAGATGCATATTAACGTTGTAAGTCCCGTCTGAGGACAGTATGGCAGTAATTTGGGTAGTCTTTGGCCACTCAGCGGTGATATCAAATATTGAAAAGTGGTCAGCGGATATCGGGGATTCGAACCCGAGACCCTAGGCTCCCACCGCTCCGAACTCTGACCACTGCACCACCGCCTACTATTACTAGTAGTACATTACGTGCAGGAGAACAGGATAAAACAGAACAAGGCTCTCTCCTCACTCACATCCCTCTCCAGCAACGTGCGGCAGGAAACAGTTAGAAGGAAATACCATGTACTACCTTGTACAAAACAAGGACATGGAAATTTTATAGTAAATAATATAATTTGAGAAAGATATTATACTAGACTACCACTAATGTTGCTCCATCCTGGGAGGGGAATACCTTCATTACCAGTAACAATGTGTTGTCAAAAAACACTAATCATCTGTAAGGCAACAAGGTGAATTTCATACAATTACGTACATAAAAAAGTTCATACTTTAGCGTTCCCTGGACCAATGGTTAATTAAGGGAATATCAAGGTTATGCAGGAGGAGGAAAACAATCCGGACCGGACTAATATTTACAAATGTATGGATCCAAGGTCACCAAGTATGTGTTTGACACTTATACTTGACCTAACTCCCCATACATTGGGCTCAAGTCAGCCTCAGTCTGCCGCCACGTAATAGGCCTGCTACCTACTCTACCTAATTAATTAATAAAAAACTTGATTCTCTGAAATATATATTTAATCGGGACTTGAAACTATTTATGGTTTATGAGTTACTAATTATTGAAGTTGTGAGTCTGTTCCAGTGATGAACAACTGTAACATTGAAGTATGACTTACGAACAATTGTGTTACATCTTCGTACTTTTAATTTAATGCCGTTACTTCTTGTTACGGTCACATTATTCATCTCAAACTATATTTTTTTTATTAAATTTATCGAATTTGCGTAAAATTTTGAAGACTTCAATCATATCTTCTCTTATTCTTCGCTTGTGGAGTGGGAACATGTCTAACTGTTTTAATAGTTTTCCATACGATAAATTACACAATGTAGGAATGTGTTGTGTTGCTCGTCTGTGTACTCTTTCCAGTAAGTTTTGATTTGGTGACCAGAATTGAGTCGCATATTCAAGATGTGGCTTCACAAATGTTGTATAAATTATTTTCATTACTTCTGGGGATTTGTGATCAAAATTTTTATTATTCTTAAATCAGACCAAACATCATATTCGCTTTCTTACTTGCAGCTGTGCACTGATCAATCACTTTCAGATTATTATTAATGATTACACACAAGTTGTTTTTATTTTTGTTTAACATCATCGAGCTCCTAACCTCACATCTTGTATTCAAAATTTGGATTTTTGTCGCCAACATGCATAATCTTTCTTACAATTATCTGTATTAAATGACATTAGCCATTTCTCGCTCCAATCTATTAGTTTGATTAGGTTCTTCTTGAATATTATCGCAGTCTTCAGACCATACTACTTTACAGGAAAATTTCGTGACCTTATCAAATGTTTTTTTAAAATCCAAGTAGATCACATCATACGACTCCCGAACATCCCAACTTGCATACATGTCATTATTAAAGAAATCTAACAAATTCGTTAAATGAAATATATTACAATGAAATTCGTGCTGATATTCTATCGTTGTTTGTTTCAAGGTACGCAACCATCTTGTCTCTGATGATCTTTTTGAATAATTTCATCAAAACTGACGTTAAACTAATTAGACAATAGTTCATAGTTTTTATCTCCTTTCTTAAAAATAAGGGTTACGTTTGCCCTTTTCCATGCACGAGGTAGTCTAGCTTGAATATGCTGAAAACATTTCAGTGTCATGAGATTGACAGAAACATCCGTGGTAATGAAGGTAGTTAGCAGAAATCAATAGAAAAAGTATTAGAGGAAGTGTCATGACACCCGAGGTCTTTAGCAGAGGGGCAGTCCGACCTGGGGACATTTGTGGTTCCCTCCCCCAGATGGGGACTCCGAGGCTGGGCGTGGTGAAGCCCTTATGACATAAAATCGAGTTGAAGAGTGTAAAAGTGTAAGGTGTATGTAATGTTATGTAGGTAGTAGTAGAAGTTGTCTTTAGAGGGCAGGCTGCAGCTGCTCTCTTGTGTAAATGAGACACTAAGGGAACCGGGAAGAGAGGACACGGGGAATTATTAAGTCTGCAGCACCGCCTACATCCCCATAAGTACCTCTCCTGGAGTATTCCACCGGGCGGCAGTTGTCTACTGCCTACTCCATATATATATATATATATATATATATATATATATATATATATATATATATGTATATATATATATATATATATATATATATATATATATGTATATATACATATATATATATATATATATATATATATATATATATATATATGTATACATATATATATATATATATATATATATATATATATATATATATATGTATAGATAGATATATAAAGATAGTTAGATAAATAGATAGATAGACAGATACACGGAAAGCAAATGAACCGGATGAAATATCAAACTGGGTGTTAAAATAATACGCAGAAGAATGAAGTGAGCCAATGCAAATATTTCAAATGTGGAAGAAAGGTAACATAGTCCCTTACTATGAAAAAGGAAGTAGACGGCGTCCACTAAACTAGGCTACAAACCAGCTTCACTTACCGGTGTTGTTAGCAAGATAATAGAAAAGTTAATTAGAAAGAGATGGTTAAAACACTTGGAAAACTATGAAAAGTTATCAAAGATAATTTGGATTTAGAAAAGAGAAATCATGCGTAACAAACCTCATAAGTTATTATAATAAAGTGTAAGAAGTAATGTAAGACAAGATACACATAATGAGTACATAGAGTACCTAGTCTGTCATCTCCAAGAGGACATGGCTAAAAATTGTATAAGAAAAGATATGAGGAAATTCATCTTTCCAAAGAGAGCAATAGATCAGTGGAATATATTAGTCGTGTGTGCAAAGAACATTCACAACTTTGAAGAAAAATATGATAAAACATTATTAAAAGACAGGACATAACAAGCTTGACTCAATCCTGTGAAAATACAATTAGGTAAGAACACACTCACACACACACACACACACACACACACACACACACACACACACACACACACACACACACACACATACACACACACACACACACACACACACACACACACACACACACACACACACACACACACACACACACACACACACGCACACACACACACACACACACACACACACACACACACACACACTCACACGTTCATATGTTCTGTGAAAGGTGAACAGAGTGGTATGCAGACCTTCGCCTTGATAATTAAACCTCCAACCTTTTATGGCATAATTTCAACACGTCCACCGTCACCGTAAAAAGCAAGGATCTTATAAAAGATCCTTGGTAAAAAGAGAACACACAAAGCAATACAAAAACCATAACACACAAGATCAAGCACGCAGGACGGAGTGGAAAACGTTGTGGGGTCTCCTTACACCCATGCCCCTGTCCACGCAGCAGTGAATGGGTACCGGATGTTAGCCAGGGGTTGTGACCTGCCTTCTGGGGTGGTGACCTGGCACCTGCCTCGGCGAGGTATGCAAGGGTGCCGATACAAAGGCTATACCCACGATCCCAACAGTATAGTATAAGAGGCGCCTCAACTTCAAGCAAAGGTATTGTGTTTGTCTAGCAAATCTTCCAACCCCGCCGTTCATGTTGTAGCGTTCTGTGCACCGATGGTTAAGGGAATATCAAAGCACTAGTTATAGAGGAGGAACACAAGCCGAAGGACTGATATTTATAAATTGATATAAGGCCACCAAGTATGCTTCCCTTTATACTCTACCTAACTCTCCACACATTGGGTTAAAGTCAGCCTCAATCTGCCGTCAAGTAATAAGCCGACCACCTACTCTACATAACTATATTAGCACAGAGGTCTGTTGTTTTTTCCTATACGTGGAACCCTGGAATAGACAGACAACGCAATTCTTATACACTGTAATAAATTATCCCCTTGCTTCAAATCCAACATATATATAATATGCACAACCTATTCAAGGCACTTCCTACCTACACTTACCTCAACAGTGTCACACCCACGAATAGTAATGGAATGAAATGGGTAAGGTGTGTGTGTGTGTGTGTGTGTGTGTGTGTGTGTGTGTGTGTGTGTGAGTGTGTGTGTGTGTGTGTGTGTGTGTGGTCACAAAGCGCTCCTTCAAGACTTGGACGAAACACTTGGTTTTTGTTTACCTGAGTTACGACCGTTACATTATGTTCATTTTGAAATCCTCCCTTAGCCCTACATCCCTTTATAAATGTAAACAAATAATTTATAATCACACAGTTTAAGATTTTAGTTCATTATCAACCGCGTTCGTAGCCAAGACTAGTTTGATGTGAATATACTCACCCAAAACATGATGAACCGCATTGAGTCTCCTCAGCCTTTGTACAGTGTCCACGCGTTACGTTACCACAGTGTATGTCGGTGTGTTGTTCCATCAGTTCTGGTTTGTTAATATCATCACATATATGGAAAAATCTTAGAAAATACGAAACATAATAATAAATGAAGTCTGCCGTTCTCTCGAGAGAGGTTGTAAACATTGAACAGGGCAGCTTCCTATTTCAAGGTAATGCAACGTCACTTGACGAACCGGAGGGAATACACTTTTTTTTGTTCTGCATATGCGTGTTTAGCACATAATTATCAGTCAAGGAAGAGTGTTCTGGGTATACAATTTGTCAACGTTGGGCTATAATCATCCTTTGACGGGGTAAAAAATATACTTTTTTCGAAATTGAAAGTAAAGTTTTACTCTCATACAAGAAAACGCCAAAGGGAGAGGAACTCTTCAGAATCACCCAAAAAATACTCAAGAGGTAGGAGAGGGAGGGGATAAAAATCTTTAGCTAGTCTATTTATAAATTTTTACGTCCATATGACCTATAGGCCAACAACATATGACTGACTCACTATTCATTGACTATAATGGAAAACAAATAAACATAAGTACCAGAATCACAGTAATATCAGTTAACGAGCGAAAAACAAATGAAGAACCACAGCTGTAACTCTGTTTTTTCTCCTTGTGTTTGTGTACAGTGGCGTTGGACTCTACTCGTGTTCGCTATGTCATTCATCAGCTCTTGGCTTCTCTTTGCCTTGGTGTGGTGGATTATCGCCTACATCCACGGGGACCTCCTGCCACACCACCTCCCGGACCAGCAAGCAGCCTCCAAGTGAGTCATAAGCGTAATAAGAGGTTATATGTAAATGACACTCTATTAAATTGGAATAGTGGATACTTAGCTTAGTGGTTCAGGTTTACTAGAATAAGGTTAAGGTTAAAGGTAGAATATAGTGTAAAGTTATTCTTCAATAACTCATAGGTAATCATTATAGATTATTTACATGTATAGTATAGAGGCTGACTGCAATTTGCATGTTCATAAGTTTTTTTTTTTTTTATTCGTGATCACATTCACCTCTAACCCATCCAAAAAAATAAATAAATGTTATGGAAGGACAACAAATTTCAAATGGCACCATATACTCTTCGAAGAACTCCAAAATATCATGATATATAAAGAGAAACCAGATCGAAGAAAACTTGTAGAGTTCTGAGTGCAACAGTGATTTTTTCTTGTGTAATATTCAGTTAGTGTCCTTTGTTATCTCGTAAAGGCGAAAATAATACTAAAACACGTACGAGGGACAGTTTTTGTAATCTTAAAACTAACTTACTCGAAGGATTGACATCTGCGTTATGAGTCTGATTTTTAAGACCGATGGAAGTATATGGATAACATCAACCATTATTTAGTGCGATGGTGATGTTTAAGTGATGTTACCGATGAAAATATGAGTGGATACATCTGAGACTGGGATACAATGGAAGGATGGCTGAGATTATGTGTGTTATTCAGGGATAAAAGATGGAGGTGTTATGTTATTTAGGGAGAACACTTAGGCGAGAAGGAAGTGTTTTGTAGTTAGGTCCGTTTGAATGTTGGTTTGTACAGCTCTACAAAAGGAAAGGATGTGATTGAAATGTAACTTTCCTATCAATGTTTTTTAAGTAGTGTCTTTTAGGTTTTGTAGGTTTTGTGATGTAATTGTTTTTGTATTTATTATGCTGTAAAGGTTTTGTCATTATGGGTGTTGAAAGAAGCTATTTTTCCCCATTACAAGTAGATTCGCGTGATTCAAGTATGTATAATTTAGTAAGGTCTTTTTAGGGGTGTTGCAGTATGTTTTAAGTACAACGTGAGACTACAATGATCAATTCTTACATTTCTAAGTCGAGTGTTTCAGTGGTGATGTAATGTGTGTTTTTGTCGTGCCATTCTGAGGTGTTTGTATGGATGTGTTTCAGTTGGACTCCATGCGTGATGAGCGTGTTTAGTTTCACTTCCTGCTTCCTGTTCAGCGTGGAAACTCAACACACAATCGGCTATGGCTCCAGGCACACCACGGAAAAATGCCCGGAAGCTATATTCGTCATGTGTATTCAGAGCATTACTGGTGTTATGATACAGGTCAGTGCCCCCTTTTAAACTACAACTTCCACCTCTTTTACACCTCTTCTCCTCCTCTTCTCCTCCTCTTCCTCTCCTCCTCCTCTCCTCCTCCTCCTCCTCCTCCTCCTCCTCCTCCTCCTCCTCCTCCTCCTCCTCCTCCTCCCCCCTCCTCCTCCTCCATTGAAAGTCTCTCCACGTACTCCTTTCCCCACTTCTCCCTTGCCCTTCGGATGGTCGGTCCCACTTCTCGGGTGTGTTATCAAAGGGGTAACTACGCAGTATTTTGATAATCATGTGACTCATAACCTTGATATTAATAACATTTGAATGCGTGTGTTGATACAAATGTGCTCATTAATTTCATCACTTTTTTTTCTATATTTGATCCATTTCCTTTCCTTTTCGTTATCATCTCATATTTGTCATTACTTTCTCACCTATTGATCTGTTGTTTTATTCTTTTCATTCATCCTGTGTAGGCTTTCATGGTGGGCATCGTGTTTGCCAAGTTGTCACGGCCGAAGAAGCGAACTCAGACGCTCATGTTCTCCCGCAACGCGTGTGTGTGTGTGAGGGACGGGGAGATGTGTATGCTCTTCCGCGTCGGGGACATGAGAAAGTCACACATCATTGAAGCTCACGTGCGCGCCCAGCTTATCCGAAAGAGGGTGACGCTTGAGGGGGAAGTTCTACCCTTCTTCCAGTATGAGTTGGATGTGGGTTACGATATCGGAGAGGATCGGATATTCTTCATCTGGCCCATGACATTAATACACAAGATCAACGAGAACTCTCCTCTGTTCGATCTTTCTGCCCACGACTTGCTACGGGAGAAATTCGAGATTGTGGTTATGCTGGAAGGTGTCATCGAATCCACAGGTAATTGAGTGTTTAATCTTATAAATCCTTCGCTAAAGAGAGTCTGATTCCACAAATTCATAAGTAAAGAGTGCTTGATCCTATGATAATATATTTACTTTCCTAACATGAAAATGACTCGTAATGTGGTTATACCTATCGCATGTATTTTTGTCTTCATAGCCTACCTCCACACACGTACACATTAGATTATAGGGGGTCATTATAACTAATCTAATTTGTTAAGTGCCACCAATTTTCTGTACTCATTAGAAATAATTAGCCGCCGTTTTAAACACAGATATATTTCAAAGTGTGTGTGTGTGTGTGTGTGTGTGTGTGTGTGTGTGAGAGAGGGACCTGGTTGTGATTATAGAACATTATATACTGTTGATGAATACCCAGCAGTGTTTGTCTATCTGTGGTTCTATAGATCTAGCTATTGCTTCTATGTTTTATATTTCTGTAATACTATTCTGTTACTACGTATATACATTTCAATATCAAGCATAATTTCTTTCTAGATACATATTTTACTGAACATATCATTTCCACTCGTTATACCTTTAAATTTTATACATATACCTATTAGGTTTATAGATATTTTTGTATACGCTTGTTTTTGTATTGTTACGTATCTTCAAGTCTTTATAATCGTCATTGTTTATTTTTTCACATTTTATTTCTCTTCAGGAATGACTACGCAGGCTCGCTCTTCTTATCTACCTAACGAAATTCTGTGGGGTTACCGGTTCGAACCCCTTGTGACCTTCAATAAGGAGCTGGGCGAGTATGCCGTCGACTACTCGCTGTTCAACAACGTGTATCAGGTCAATATGCCGCTGTACTCTGCCAGGGAACTTGCTCGTCTTAATAGCCAGGAATCAACACCAGGTGAGTTCTGGAATTTTTATTTTTTTTTTTTTTTTTCCCCTATTGTTTTAAAGTTTTGTTTCTCGTTTCTGTTATGATGAATGATTGTAAAAGTCTGTTAGATTGTTAGTTTTATATTTTCAACTTTTTTTTTCCTGTTTGGTTCTCTCTCTCTCTCTCTCTCTCTCTCTCTCTCTCTCTCTCTCTCTCTCTCTCTCTCTCTCTCTCTCTCTCTCTCTCTCTCTCTCTCTCTCTCTCTCTCTCTCTCTCTCTCTCTCTCTCTCTCTCTCTCCCCCCCCCCTACCGCCCCATCTTTCCCTTCACTTTTCCCTCCTCCATCGCACCTTCCACGTCTCGTTAAACATTCACCACCGACCGCCAAGCCAAGCCAATAGAAGGTCCAGAAATAGAAGGTCATTGTCCTTATATGTCATAATGTACATCAAACATTTAGGTCTACTTTTTTCCGTATCCTAACGCTCTTGTGCCCTTATCTTGCCTCTTTCTACTGTATTTTGTTCCTGTAATCTGTTAGTTCGTCAAGGCAACTCCTACTTCTCCATCTGTTTCCATCCATGGTTACTGTTCTAAGTCTGAACTGTATTATGTATTGTTCATCCAATGTGTAGCGTCCTTGGGGAAGAAAGCTGATTGCCACTACTCTCTCCTCCCTTCACATGTGACCCCTGAACTTTAAAGACGAAAGTTGGGTTGGTGCCAAACCTTCCTATCAGCCCCGTGCTAGTTCTTGTGTTTTCACCTTATTATGGATCCCTAATGAAGGAGAGTGGTACTGTGTGTGTGTGTGTGTGTGTTGGTGTATGTGTGTGTGTGTGTGTGTGTGTGTGTGTGTGTGTGTGTGTGTGTGTGTGTGTGTGTGTGTGTGTGTGTGTGTGTGTGTGTGTGTGTGTGTGTGTGTGCGTGTGTGTGTGTGTGTGTTAAGGACTTTGTCTTATAATTGATTTTACGGTGACTTCCTTCGTCCTCGGCTAAACGCTATTTTCCGCTGTCAGTGTGTAGGAGGAGCGGATGGATGCCTTCTGCAGTGGGAATGTTTTCCTGCTAAGGGTGACTTGCGCGTGTAAGGGTTTACATCACATTCTACCCAACTACACAACACAATACTCAATGAATTCTTAATCCATCATCACAATGAATACAATAATATTTCGTTCATTAGAGTCTAGACCAGTGGTTCTCTAACACGTGGTAAGTGCGCACCCATTCAAACTTTGAATGAGCGATGCCATATATCTTGTGGTTATTATAATTGACCTAACCACCACTACAGTTGTGGTGTAATGAACACATTCTTTGTGGTGATAACTCTTATGATCCGCTGTACAAAGCTAAGGAACTCACGCCTAAACAGAGCTACCTGTATGTGATTTGTTATCAAAATGGTTAAGACAGCCCTCTCTTAGCACTAATAACTTTCCAATCAGTTTAGCGACTGTATTGCCGTTTGGCGGCGGAAATCTGGACCATTTATGATAGTTAACTATCGAAGCAGCTCGAGGCCTTGTGACGCCCATTACACCCACGCGACGAGAAACTGTTCCTAAAGATGTATATTATTACTTGCATCACTCTATAACTTAACGTTACACAATCATGACAACGCATCCCTAAAACTCCTTCCGTGAATCCCAGTCTGGGAACCCTTCATCTATAGTCACACTTACATTCATTCAACGCATACAATGTTAACACTTACATTCATTCAACACATACAATGTTAACACTTACATTCATTCAACGCATACAATGTTAACACTTACATTCATTCAACGCATACAATGTTAACACTTACATTCATTCAACGCATACAATGTTAACACTTACATTCATTCAACACATACAATGTTAACACGTAAGCCGCTCGCACAATGAACATGATTTAAACATTCATCTCCACCTCTTCTGCACCAAGAGTTATTCACCACTGTGTACAAAAGACTTCATAAAAACCAACTGAAGATGAACCTTCAGAGTAACACAACACTAAACTCAACCGCTGCTCCCCCATCCACCCCCGAAAAAAAATAAATAAATAAAACTAAAACTATCAAGAAATTGTAACCTTCAAAATAAGATCTACATCTTTGGTAACATATCTTCCTTTACCCCGACCACACGCTTACCTTATTCCCATTAACTCACTCACTCACCCCGACCACTACCACTACGAGACATGATCATAACGATATTGCTTCAACATTTATATAAAGCAATGAACTCAGGTAGTGGTTCATGAGACACCTTCTCAGATCCACCAATCCAAAGTGCCTTCACCACGAGCCATCAAGGTGCACTCTGCCCTTCTTCCACTAGGTACACTTACCCTCACACCATCAATGCAATCACACTCAATTCACCAGACGACCCTCTGTCCCCCCCCCCACCCCCAATTGTGCAGCTCTGTCCCTCGTATCACAGTGCACATTTTCGTCTATTGTAAAGCGTCATCCCAAGATAGACTGCCTTCCATATTTTTCCCCCAAACTTTCTTTATTAGGAGCATCGGAAGTCAGGAGCAAATTTTTTACATGTCACTCATAACTACAATGAAGCACGTTAATTATTTATCCTGATTTATTTATTATTATTATTTTTTTTTTTTCATTTTCTTCATTAAAAAAAAACCCAATGTCTTTTGTGCCTTCCTCGGTGTATCGTCGCCCGCCAGACAGAGAAGGTGAGGATTCAAGGTCACCCTCCCGTCAACAGCAGCAGTTAGGACACAAAGAAAATGAGGACGAGGATGAGGATGAGCAGGGAAGCACCATCATCACAGGTAGTGCCACTGCTCCCTGCTTTATAAATAACGTGTTGGTGCTGCTGGTGCTGGTGCTGGTGCTGGTGCTGCTGGTGCTGGTGCTGGTGCTCGTCTGTTCCTGCCTCACGTGACTCGCAGCTGAACCTTAAATGGTCTCGGCCAACCGCCAGGCAACGCTTACAAGACCAACGCACATCCTCCCTAACCGTGCATGCCAGCGCTCTGTGTGACTGCTAACCATTCATCTACTTATTGCTTAGGCTTGCATGGTTTTTCTATAACTAAGCCGCTGTGGACACGTGCTTATTGGGTTAGCTATAGTTCCGGCTTGCATTGAAAGGTTTATTAATTCACCTAACATACGCATTCCCCTCGATAATTTCTCCGTCCGTTTTCAATAATGTTTCATCATTGCACAAAAAAATAGATATTATATTCTAAGAAGTGTCGTACATTTTCAAAGTGATGACACTCAACTATATGAAAAGAAACAGTTAATTGGAGAAATTTACGATGGAGTGTGTGTAGTGGTGATGACGGTGCGTTTGTGTTGGTGATGACGCTTTCAGCTGACATCCTTTTCCTCCTTCCTCCTCCTTTCGTCTTTTCTTGTATCCTTATTCCTCCATCTTTCCTCCTGCTGGCTTGAGGGTTATGGGCGGGGTGAGGGGCTGAGGGGGTAGGGGATAAGGGCTGGGGGGGGGGTGCCTAAGGGGGAGGAGAGAAGCTCATTAGGTCGTGGTGGGCACTCAGGAACTCTTGTGGGCACTTCTTCCTTCCCTAAGGGTCACACACACACACACACACACACACACACACACACACACACACACACACACACACACACACCGCTCCCGTGTTCCAGTGAAATGGCTCCCGCCTGCCACCCGGCAAGGCGTGGGTTCGAATCCTGCTCAAGTCACTAAGGATTTTTCACTGATAGGCAGTGGTTACTGTCCCCCCTGTGTGTGTGTGTGTGTGTGTGTGTGTGTGTGTGTGTGTGTGATGTGTGGGGTGTGTGTGGTGTGTGTGTGTGTGTGTGGTGTGTGTGTGTGTGTGTGTGTGTGTGTGTGTGTGTGTGTGTGTGTGTGTGTGTGTGTGTGTGTGTGTGTGTGATAAGTCTCAGCCTTACCCATAGATCCGTCTTTATGACCACGGAGCTATTTCGAGGAGGGTAATGGCTGACGATCACGAGTACAGCGCGTGATCCTGCATATCATGGTAAATTACATACACACA
The DNA here is from genome assembly GCA_029783475.1 of Metacarcinus magister. Lineage (NCBI taxonomy): Eukaryota > Metazoa > Arthropoda > Malacostraca > Decapoda > Cancridae > Metacarcinus > Metacarcinus magister. The sequence goes on along the minus strand of JAPQNM010000041.1, from coordinate 4,741,181 downwards.
CACACACACACACACACACACACACACACACACACACACACACACACACACACACACACACACACACACACACACACTTAAATAGACCGGCCACACCACAATAGCGACATGAAGAGGGGAAAAAATAGTAACATTTCTCATCACTTCGGAAATCGTCTGGAGAAGGAGGAAGAGGAAGAGGAGGAGGAGGAGAGGGAAACAGTGCCTGGAGGGAGCTGGATGATGACTCGGTAAATCGGATGAAAAACTACATCACCATCATCACCATTTATTTTTCCATGTTTGCAGTTACACCCCTCACGCCCGCCACGCCCATGACCCCGCTGACGCCCATGACGCCCACTTCAGCCTCAGGCACTGGGTCCTGCGCCCTAGATATGCACTGCACCAGCGCCTGTGAGGACACCACCGCTACCCAACCTCTACTGCAGGACCACAACCATGTCTAGCAGGTAAGGAAGGAAGAAAGGAAGGAAGGAGGGATTAGGAGGGAGGGGGAGAGAGAGAGAGAGAGAGAGAGAGAGAGAGAGAGAGAGAGAGAGAGAGAGAGAGAGAGAGAGAGAGAGAGAGAGAGAGAGAGAGAGAGAGAGCCAGTGTCCTGATCTTCCGCCTGATCTCCGTTTATTTATTTATCTTCCCCTCTTATATATGTCCTTCCCATTCTTGTTTTCTAATATCACTTCCTCCCCGCCCTCAACCTCTCTTCCTGACAACTAAGTCTCAAAGAACACGCACACACACCAATATGCTGGCGAGTCATGCAAAATTAACTCACAAATCTATCGTGCTGAAACACCTCGCCCCACACCCACTTCTGAGAGCCTTCCATCATCTTCCTCCTGAGGACCAGCAGAGCAGGATGCACGTACTGTTCTTTACTTCTAGGTGTACAGATTTTACTCAGTAAAATGTGAGAGGTTGCCTCTTTATGCTTGTATAAATATATTTAAGAAATGTGATTTCAAGAATGCTGAGGTTTTGCATGAAACGCCTGAACAGCTGACTCACACATGGAGACATATCCTCCATGGTGAGTTTTGTGTGACTTCATGTAAGTGACTTCATGGTACTTAGACACGTCCTCGATGGTGAGATCATGTGACTTCATGTGTTTGTAGGTAGAGTACTTTGAACTATGCACACCCTCCCTCGCTAACACCCTATACAGGTGGGTAACAGTGGGCGGTAAGGAAGTACTTTTTTGGAGCCGTGCCCAAACAATTAAACTAAATGCGAACTGTTTTAACTTCCAGATCGCCCCGGGTACCCGCGGGTGCCCGTGTCCGTGCCTTACTGGAGTAGAGATGACACTGCGGGTACGGGGCTGCCGTGGCGGGCAGCCATGCCCCAGTGAGCCCGCCCAGCTGCCCTCGCCCGCACTCCGACCCTCGGCTAACACGTCGATCACCTCCCACACCTGCCACCCTCAGTCAGATTCCTATCTAGCAGTGGCAGCCACCTCCTACACTCGCCTGCAGCGCACGCCTTACAGCAGAACAGGAAACACCTCCCTTGCCCCAGTCCTACCCAGCTCTCACCTGCTGGACCACCTCGCCTGCCAGGCCAGAGGCTCCGCGCGGGTCACCATCGCTGCCACGCCGCCAGCGGGCGACTCTGACACCCTGGCAGTGCCTCGGGCCGAGGTGGGAATGTCGTCCAGGTCATTGAGGGAAGGAGGGGGTCTCCCTGGCCCTGGGGCCTCTTCCTCCTCCTGGGCTCGTAAGGGGAAGCAGTGTTCGCTGCCGCCCAAGAGACCTGGCCGCTTTTCCAGTCGCCGTAACCGATGCAACACAGGCTCCACCTTAGCCCCGCCAGCTTTCAACCGACCCGCAAGGCCATCCTCTAGTCACCCAGACTTTAGGGAGTTTCGTTTCTGATCCGCACAGCCCCTCTTTCCCCACAGGACTCATGTGTCTTACTCGCTCATGGTTGTGAACCCTTCCACCGCCCCTTAGGTGGACATCTGCCTCCAGCCCGGAGATCTCGTGCTCAAGTGAGTGTTGCATCGCCGACACGCCGCGCCACCGCCCAGGGAGAACCTGTCAAGCCCTTCGTGCGGCTGGGAGGGCACGGCCGAGGCCCGCTGGCCCCGCCCCGCCCCCCGCCACCACCAACATGGTGCTAGTCGAACTTACTATATATATATATATATATATATATATATATATATATATATATATATATATATATATATGACGCGTGTACAGTAGTTATGTAGTTTGTTATGTATTGTTGTTTACTGGTTGAAATGATTACAAGTTTGCAGTAAACAAAACCATGCAAAGGAGGGGGAACCACCCCCTCTTTTCGCTCCACACCTCGTGCTGAAACACACCAAGTGGATCCTGGCCAGGTGGGTCACTGCCTCCACCCACCCCATCATTCCCAGCCACACCATGCTTCACCACACACCCTAACACACCCACTCCTGGCCACCTCACTAAGAACACACCACCACTACCCAGTGTGTAGTGCTGCCCTCCACACCAGTATACTCTCATTACTCCACACTTTCACCCTCACCATCCCTACACGCACCATCATCTTCATCACAACACTATCATAGCCTCGCCTCGCCTGCCTCAACCACACATTCCAGCACAGGCTCATTCTCATGCACTGTACACGTCTGCCCAAGGTTCTCTCTCTCTCTCTCTCTCTCTCTCTCTCTCTCTCTCTCTCTCTCTCTCTCTCTCTCTCTCTCTCTCTCTCACACACACACACACACACACACACACACACACACACACACACATACATGGTTATACAAGCTATAAAGGGGAAGATAAAATCATCAAGATTGGCTCTATTATTTACCAAAGGAATAAATCTATAAAGAAATATATAAATTATGAGTGTCCATTTAAAAGGAGTGATCATGTGGTCCTGGAAATTGAGAATAAGAGAGATATGGAAGACAAACAAGAGGAATCATATAAAGAGAAAAGAAAGAATTATGCAAATTCAAACTATACAACAATGAAGTTTTCCAATGAAACTGACCTGGTAAAAATAAATGAACAAAAAGACGTGCAAGCGAGATATGATTTTTTCCAAATGATATACGAACAATGAATACTTTCCATTTTATAAAGCAACAGAAAAAGGAAAAAAAAGTGGTTTAATGGAAAGTGTGAGAGCAAAAAAGAAAAGGAATGAAGCATGGAAGAGAATGAAAAGAAAACTGATTTTCAAAATGAAAGAAGAACATAAACTAGAAAGGAATGAATATGTAAAGGTAAGAAGAGAAGAAGAGAATAGATAAAAAAAAAACGTAGTTGTAGCTGTTTTATAGATTTATTAATGGCAAAACAAAACAAAAAGAAAATATAAGTACTTTGAAGGAAACTAAGGAAGTATATAAAGGACCAGAAGGAAATTAGTGAAGTACTAAACAAAACTTTTCACAAAGTGTTTACAACAGAATCCAAATTTGAAAAACCACAGAAAAGATATTGAAATGGGGAATAAGTAAGATTAATAGAGAAGAGATCAAGGATATGAAGAAGGAATGAAATGAGAAAAGACAATAGGACCAGATGGAGTATCAGGATACATATTGAAGGAGTGTAGACAAGAAATGGCTGAGGCAATTTGTGATATAATTGAGTGTTCTATTCAAACAGGAAAAATCCCCAAAGAATGGAAAAGAGCTGATATAATGCCTATTTACAAGAATGGAAACAAAGAAGGACCACTTAAGGCTGAGTCACACAAGGCGATTGTCAAACAAAGTATGTGAAATGAACGCGGCGACTCTATTTTGTGCCAAACCTTGGCAACAATTTAGTGAAATTGGTGTTTTGAGCGAAGGTGTCGCGAATCTCTACCAAAACTGTATCAAAATTCCATTGAATGTTGCCAAATCTCGGTGACACTATGATGAACTTCACGGGTTGAATGTGGCCGACACCTTGTCAACAGTTACCGACAGTCTCAAAACGACAGCCTAGCGACTCTTGCAACACTGTACTGACAGCATTGCGTATGTACACGTTTGGCAGCTCTGTCGACAGGCTGTTGCTAGAGTGTCAATGCGTTCAATAGGCTCAACATGGCTTCGCCGGCCCAGCAACACCATATTAAACGAGCCGATACTGAATAGATCCTCTGTCGAACGTGTGGGAAAGCGTCTCGACACTTCCCCCCCTGACTCTCTGGACGTTTGACCGCAATTTTTGAACAGTTCAAAACCTATCTAGCGAACATGTCGCACCTGGCGTAGTTGCCAACATGAGTTGCTGACAGCCCTCGATAGTATAGTGTATTCCAGCGCATCTGGCCGACATGCTGTTGCCCAGGTTCACCTGGCCTAAATTCGCCTAGTGTGACACCCCCTTTAATTATAGACCAGCATAGTCTGTAAGATATGTGAGAAGGTCATCAAGAAACAATGGACTGATTACTTAGAAAGAGAAGGAATAATATCAGATAGACAATTTGGATTCAGAACAGGAAGATCGTGTGTCACCAACTGATTAAGTTTATATTCAAGAGTAATAAATATAACACAAGAAAGAGATGGATGGGTGGATTGCATATATTTAGACTTAAAAAAGGCATTTGATAAGGTTTCGCACAGGAGATTACTATGGAAGTTGGAACACATTGGAGGATTGACAGGAACATTAAAGAACTGGATGGAAGACTACCTGAGAGGAAGGGAAATGAGAACAGTAGTAAAGGATGAAAAATCTGAATGGAGTGAAGTGAAAAGTGGAGTACCACAGGGATCAGTTTTGGCACCAATAATGTTTTTAATATATGTAAATGACATGACAGAAGGAGTAAGCAGTTACATAAGTCTATTTGCAGATGATGCAAAATTACTAAGAAAGATAGGAAACCACAAGGATTGTGAGGAGCTACAGAATGATATAAACAAGATATATGAATGGAACAAGACATGGGAAATGGAATTTAATGCAAAAAGATTGTCATGTATTGGAAATGGAAAAGTGGAATGAGACCCTCATGGACGTATAAGTTAGAACAAAATATTATATCAATAGCAAAAGAAGAGAAAAATTTGGGAGTGGTAATACAGGACAACTTATCACCAGAGAAACATATAAATAGAATATTTGGTGACACTTTCATGATGCTAAGGAATATACGAATGGCTTTTCATTTCCTAGATAAAGATATGATGAGAAAAAATATAACTTCAATGATCAGACCAAAACTGGAATATGCAGAAGTAATATGGTCCCCGCACAAGAAAAAGCATGTGTTGAGATTATAAATATTATAGAGAATAGCAACTAAGAAGATCTCACATTTAAGGAAAGATTAAAAAAAATGTACCTAAGCTAAGAAAGAAGAGAAGGAGACTTAATTACAATATATAAATTGATGAACAACCCGGAAGAAACATATGGAAAAAGACCTAATATTGAGAAGATTTGGACAGGCTGGAAATTTAAGGGAACACAAGAAAAACATGGTAAAAGGAATTTGTTTAAATGACACAAAAAGGTACAGTTTTCCCCAAAGAAGAATAGATACTTGGAATGGACTAAAGGAAGAGGTGATAATGGCAAAGAATGTTCAACATCAACTAAAGGAAACACTGGACAAATATAGATATGGAGACAGGACCACACGAGTGTAGCTCAGGTCTTGTATACTACAACTATGTAAATATACACACACACACACACACACACACACACACATGCATGCATGCACCACAAAAAAAAAAAACTGGTAAAGAATGGAAAAGAGCTGATATAATTCTTGTTTTCAAAAATGGAAACAAAACAAGAACCACTTAATTATGTACCAGTGTCATTGAAAAGCATTGTCTGTATAATAAGAAACAATGGACTGATTACTTAGAAAGAGAAGGAATAATATCAGATAGACAATTTGGATTCAGAACAGGAAGATCGTGTGTCACAAACTTATTAAGTTTTTAAACAAGAATGATAGATATAACAAGAAAGAGATGGATGGGCGGATTGCATATATTTAGACTTAAAAAAGGCATTTGATAAGGTTCCGCACATGAAAAATCAGAATGGAGAGAAGTGAAAAGTGGAGTACCACAGGGATCAGCTTTGGCACCAATAATGTTTTTAATATATGTAAATGACATGACAGAAGCTGTTAGCAGCTGCATAAGTTTGTTTGCAGATGATGCAAAAGTATCAAGGAAAAAAAATTACAAGGATTGCGAAGAATTACATAATTATATAAACAAAATATATGAATGGAAGAAAACATGTGAAATTAAATTTATTGCAAAAAAATACCATGTATTGTAAATGGGAAAGAGTGGAATGAGACCCACATAGACATATAAGTTAGTATAAAATATTATATGAATAGGAAAAGAAGAGAAAGATTTAGGAGTGATAATACAAAATAATTCATCACCAGAAATATATTTAGTACATAGATAAAATATTTGGCGACACTTTCATGATACTAAGAAATATACGGATGGCTTTTCACTTCCTAGATAAAGATATGAGGAGAAAAATCATAAATTGGTTAAATTAAAACTGGAATTCATAGAAGTAATACGGTCTCTGCACAAGAAAAAACATTTGTTGCCATTGAAAATACAGAGAATAGCAACTAAAATACCAGATTTGGAACACCTGATATATGAGGAAACATCAAAAGAAATGCTACTGACAAAACTAAACGAAGGAAGAAAAAGAGGAGACTTAATTACAATATACAAATTGATGAAGAGCCTGGAGGGAAGGTACAAAAAATTTAATAATGAAAAGGAAAAAGAGAGGCTAGATATCTGAAAGGAAAAACAGGAAATTACTTGAACAATACAGAAGAACACAGTTTTTTTCTATAAATCGGAATGGACTGAAGGAATAGGTGATAATGGCAAAGAATGTACAATAACATGAAAAAACTGGACAAACATAGGTACGTAGACAGGACCACACGAGTGTAGCTCATATCCTGTATACTACAACTAGGTAAAGTTAGTTAATGCAAAAAGGAGCAAGCGCCAGACATCTAAGGTCATATGGCGCTATGTTAATCTAAAAGGTAGATGGCAGAGTAGAGGTTATGGTAAGGCAAATTATGGGGAGGGAAAGAGCAATTAGTTATAGCCACAGAATTAGATTAAATGGAGGATGTGTATTTATTATAGGAAGGAAATTATGTTGCCTAAGTGGAAATGTGGTGATTCTGTAAGAATATCATTAAGGCGGGGAGGTCGAGATAGATGAGTTAAGTGAGAGAAAGCTGTAGCTCGTGTAGCAAGGACAGAAAAGCAATGTGGGGTACAAAGAGGAGGGTATTACAAGTCATACAAAGGGTCGGTGGAGAGTGTGTCAAAAGATAAGAGTGAGTGAGGTTAGTGTGGCCAATACGTAATCGTGTAAGTACAGTCTCCCACCATCTATTCTTGTGGCCTGGGTCTGACCAAGGAGAGACAGATGGTTTAACTGCACAAAGTTTGTTATTTGAGAGATCAGACCAGAAGGATTGACAACGGCTAAATAAAAAGGAGCTAAAAGAGTGGAAATAATCACAGGTTGGGACTTTCGTGAAAGGATGGCATCCTAATGTAGTAACAGAATAGGCCAGTGAGTCAACACGTTCATTGCCGGTAATTCCAGCATGGCTCGGAACCCAACAAAAACAGACAGACTTTTTACAGGCATAAAGGCGAAATAGCCACTCTTGGATTTCACAAACTAAAGGGTGAATAGTATAGAGGGAACGTAGGAGGGAGAGAGAATTTTGAGAGTGTGAAAATTACAAAGGATGAAGATGGGTGGAAAAGGAGCTTTCTTAAGGCAAAGAGAATAGCATATAGCTCAGTCGTAAGAACACTGGCTACTCTTGGTGATTGGAACTGGAAGTATTGAGAGGGGAACAGAACGGCAAAACCACAACTAGGTAAATACACCTCTTTCTTTCCATTACCTTGACATGTAAAGGAAGAGCCTTGTGAAGAGATCAGGTTACATGAACTTTCAAGTCAAGCCTCTCCACCCAAGATAGGCATGAGGGATGTGGGAGCAGCAACAGAGGTGTGACAAAGAGACCAAAACGAAGGAGAAGTGCATAGCAATAGTAGGAACCTTCTTTGTTCACATAGTTTATAAGGTACATCAGGTTAGTATTTGATATGTTTTTAATAGTTGTTTCATGTGTGATACAAGCATGAGGGATGTGAGAAGGGCGTAATTACCTAGTTGTATTTACCTGTTGTAGTATACAGGGCCTGAGCTACACTCGTGTGGTCCTGTCTCCATATCTATATTGGTCCAGTTTTTCCGTCAATTGTTGTACATTATTTTCCATTATTACCTCTTCCTTCAGTTTATTCCAATTATCTATGTTTCTCTGGAGAAAGCTATACATTTTTTGTATGCTGGTCAATAACACTGGTCTATAATTAAGTGGTTCTTTTTTGTTTCCATTTTTGTAATTAGGAATTATATCAGCTCTTTTCCATTCTTTAGAGACTTTTCCCGTTTTCAAAGAACATTCATTAATATAAAAAATTGGCTCATCCATTTCTTGTCTACACTCCCTCAAATTGTATCCTGATATCTCCTCATCTCGTCTAATTCCTTTCCTCTTTTGCAATTCCTTCAACATTTCCTTTATCTTTTCTCTATTTAATTTGATTTCCCACATTTCATTTTGTTCTTTTTGTCTTTTTAGTTTTCTAATTCAGATTCTGTTGTAGACACTTTCTGAAAATTCTTATTCAGTACTTCATTCTATTGCTTCGGTTCATCATATATGTTCTTATTTCCATTCAACTGAGCTACACTTTCTTTGTGTTTTATTTTTCCAATGATAAATCTATAAAACGGCTTCGGTTTGTCTTTACACTTGTCAATTACATCCTTTTCACATTTCCTCTCTTCTTATCCTTACATATTCATTCCTTATTAGCTGATGTTCTTTTGTTTCTGAATCGGTTTTCTTTTCATTCTCTTCCCTATTTCATCCTTTTTTCTTTTTTGCTCCATTACACTTTCCATTAAGCCAGTCGTATTTTCTTCTTTTACTTTATAAAATGGAATATATTCCTTGATTCCTTATTCATATATCATTAGGGAGAAATCATATTTCTCTTGCATGTGCTTTAGTTTCTTGAGTTTTGTTCAATCAGTTTCATCAAAAAACGACGTCACTGCTTTTGTGTAATTCCTCCTTTTCTTTTTATAGGATTCCTCATGCTTCTATATCTCCCTTTTCCTCAATTTCCAGGACTACATGGTCACTCCTTCCAAATGGTCACTCATAATAAATATATTTTTCAAGATCTATTCCTTTGATAAGTAATTGGTCAAATTTTCATGGTTTATCTTCGCCTCTAAATCTTGTATTTTCACTTACCCATTGAATCATTGTATTATTCATCGTTAGTCTCAAAAATCTATTTCCCCATGTATTTTCACCTCCGCTTTCAAACTTCTCCCACTTTACTTTACTATAATTAAAATCACCCGCCAGTGTTACTCTTTGTTGCTTCTAATTATCTTCTATAAACTCTCTAGGAGTCTAGGGTATCTTAAGTAATTTCTTCATATTCTTCTTTGTTCAATTTTTTTTTTGGGGGGTGTGGGGGTGTGGGTGGAGGACGAGGGGCGTATGCAACTACTAATTTTTGTGTTTCTCCATATTTTGTCATAATTTATGCACTTATCAATTCCTTTTTCCTTTTCATTACTTTACATTTATCACATCAATCAATCCTGGATTTTATCATTATCATAACACATCCATTTTTGCCTTTTTATCCTTCCTCCATATTATGATAAATATTATCCTTAATGTTAATCTGGATGTCCTCAAATAGTTTTGTATCTGCTAGGCATACAATTTTTGAATTTTCTCTTTAAGATATTCTGTCAACACTAAATTTTTTGGTATTATTCCATCTGCTAGTATACGTTACTCATATTTCATCAGTCCCTTTTGTTACTTCTCTTTTTATTTTATTGTAACATCTGTTCTTTATGTATCATTTCATTATCTTATTATTTCTCAGTCCAGAAAAAAACCACTTTTCTTCATTTGTCATTTTCATAAAATTTTTACAGATTGCCTCTTCCTTTAATTCTTTAAAATTTTTTTGTCTCTCCTCTTCTTGACAAAATCTTCTCTATAGTCTTCACAATCTCTAAGTTTGAATGTAGTCTCAAAAATGTCCTCTCTTGTAGTCCAAGTCTAAAGTGAATTGGTTTATCATTTCCTTCAACGTTTGAATTTAACCTCATCATTTCCTTGACTTGGTCTTGGAATTTTGTTTCCTCATCTTCATCATTTTGCTTTTTTAGTATTTCCTTTATAGTTTTTGTTTCTTCTTTTCTTTATTTTCACAGTTAGTCTTTTCTTCTAACCCAAATATTATTACACTTTTTTCTTCTCAGATGCATTACTGATTGTTTTTTTTTTTTTATCATAATTACTTTAATTACTTCCTTTTCCATGTTCTCTTAGTGTTCCATTTCTCATTGTTCAAACAGTTCCTTGAAGCTTATTTTATCCTTTTCTTTTCTCTAGTTTTTCATTTCATATTTTACTAAATCTTTAATTTCCTCTTTAATCTTCCACTTTGCACCTCCTTGGTTTCTCTCTAAGTCCTCATTTTATCTCTTCAGTTCCTCAATCTCCTTCACTCTCTTCATTTACCTTATTGAAGTTGTCAATTTAATTCTTTAACCAATTCTTGCCTTAAGCCATTCAGTAAAATTCTATTCCCAAACATTCATCAAAGGCAATATCTTCTCAACTTATTCTTTGCATCCACTCACTTCTTCCTTTACTCCTCTCATCTCTATCCTTGTTTTGTCTCCTTCTGCCTCTATTTTTCTTAATATCAACATGGTTTTCGTAATATCCACATCTTGTTCACTAAAACCTTTGAATGTTTGGGTTGATTCAGGCAGCTTTTCAACACTGTTTTTACTAGTCCTACATTTTACACAAAGGTTTATCCAATATTTCTAGTTTCTCCCTAAATCATACTTTTATTTAGTAGGAGACAGAACCTCTTTTCAATAGCTCAGACCATCTATTTACAACACTGGGTAGGCTTGTTGACATCCATTGGCTGTTGATTTTATAATATTTTGAGCATCATTTTTGCATTTTGTACATATCATTTTTGACATTCAGCAATCAGCGTGGACAGTGGTGCTAGTGCTGCTTGACTTCAGACAGCAGCACAGTTCTGGTTCTTGCCCCGCTTACTTGACATATCACTACCTATTTACATAGCCCAAAGAACATTTGTTAGGCAAGGGAATCCATTACTCCCTCAACACAGAACAAGAATTGAGGCAGAGGAAGCTTGTCTGTATTTATGACTGAGGAGAGATTGGAGACAGTGAAACATTATGGAACTGGATGCAACTAACACTCTGATAAGGAGTAGGAGGTTCAAATAGACAAAATCCTCCTAGTTCATGTTACAATGACATGATAAGGTTTCAGTTGCCATTCTACAAAACAAAACAAAAGCACATCTTCAGTTGTTCTTCCTTGTTAGGCTGTAAGCAAAGTAATCTCATTTGTCATAAAGAATGTAGGTTTATAATTGAACTTTGGTGTACTAGGATGGCATTCCATTGAGCAAGGTCTGGAAAACTAGGATATGGAAGACAGTAGCTTCTCTTAAGTGTCATCTGCTGCAACCCTTCCTATGCTCCGAGTACATGGGATTAATAAATAAATAATATAGTAGTAATAATAATAATAGTAATAAATAAAGTGGTAAGCCATTGACATGTGACCCAAGGAAGCTTTCACCCAGAACACAAAAGTAAAGGAAAGTTATGCCTTTTCTTCACGAGGTTAAAATTCTCCCTTTGCAAGACTCATTACTCATGGTCTCCATAACACATAAATAATCAACATTCATTCTTGGTCTACTATTACAACACAAACGAACACTTATTGGTTAATCAAAATATCAAGTATCTCAAGCAACTATTAATGATTTCACTTAATCCAAAACAAAACAATGTGCATTATACTAAAAATTCCATTTAAAAGAGCTTCTCTCACTCTCTCGTCAGCAAATGTACATATTTCTCTACTCATCCCATTATCACTTTAAGATGTGAGAGATTATGTTGCACAATGGTATGAATAAAGTAGTTTTGCATTTCCTTTCTGCACCGACATATTTGTACATATATCACACACCCACATCCTAATCCGTCCTATGAGTGGTAGTTTGTTCTCTCCTCAGACACACTCCACCAATATATTTTTAGGTCTACCTTCATATTACACTATTTCCATTACTTCCATCACACACACACACACATACACACATTGCTCCCGGTTCAGTGGTTAAGGTCTCCGCCTGCCACCCGGCAAGGCGTGGGTTCGAACTCTGCTCAGGTCGCTAAGGATTTTTCCCTGACAGGTCATGGTTACTGTCCCCCTTGAACAAGAGGATGGGTGTGTGTGATGTGTGAGGTCTCAGCCTTACCCATAAATCCGTCTCTATGAACTCTGAGCTCTTTCGGAGAAGGTAATGGCTAACGATCACGAGTCCAGCACGTGATCCTCCAGACTATGGTGAATAACACACACACACACACACACACACAGGCATAAACATAGAGAACCTTTATAATCTTACATTGATTCAAACTTGTGTGACATGAGTAGCCTAAGGTCACATAGACAGTTGTATTAGAGCCTTTCTTGCATCGGACACACAGCATTGCTACCCAAGGTATCCTAACAATAAGTGTTACCTAAAGGTTTGGTCTGCAGAACACTTTCCCAGGCCAGACTTTTGGTGTTGTGTTGTGTGAGTGAGTATGAACCTCCAACTAGAGGTGACTCACCAATTTGTCAACATTCATGTTTACATTTTAGCCTCAAGTTCTTTAGGAAAGCTGGCAGTTGTAATATCAAGGTTGCCTGTGTTATGAATATTCTTGTTATAATCATTATTATTATCATTATTACTGTAACTTTTAATCCTAGGTACTTTTTTGTAGTGTTGCGAATGGGTGACAGGTTAGTTGTTGTGTTTGGTGTGTGAGATGCCATGGAAAGGGAATAATCTAGTATACTTTTATCTTGACCTTGATCAAGTGTAATGTAAGTTAAGATATCCAGTAAGCAGTTGTTACTCCTCCCAGGTTTGGTCTTGAGAGGTGCAGATGACAAGTACTGAGTAGATATTAATCTGTTAGCTCAAGACTATTTTACATGCAGTTTTTCCTCAGAATAAAGTTATTTCTCATATTTCTGAGTCAATTATTGGCATTAGACCTCATACTTAGGAATACAATACCTTTGGAAAGGGAATGATTATCAACATACTACAGCCTCTGAAAGGACTGTGTTGCTGCTGAGTGAGTGAGTGAGTGAGTTAATGGGAATAAATTTAGCGCCAAAAGTCATATGACGCTATCTATGGTAAGCTAAAAGGCAGATGGCAAAGCAAAAAGATAACAGCAAGGCAAAATACGGGGAAGGAAAGAACGGTTAGTTATAGTGAAAGGGTTAAATAAAGTAGAGGATGTGGGTTTGTCAAAGAATGGCAAAATAAGAGTCATAGTGGGATTTATAGCCATCAGTAAAAACAGGAATGCACTTGGCATGAAGAGAAAACTGTTCAAGAAAAAGGGATCATTAGATGTAAGTTGGTGTATCAGACTTGGAAGAACATAGATAGAGTTGGCAGTGAAGGTCATTTCTATGGGAGCAGACATTTTTTGGAAAGGAAATTAATGAGTTGTAACAATGGTAGGAATAGGAGTACTGGGATCATTAGAGGCGGGAGGATCAGAAGTAGGAGGTATGAAAGTAAGGGCAATATGTGGGCAGGAAGGATCTTGGAGAGAGGAATTATATAACAGGGATTCACGATAGAAACCAGGAGGTAAAGGATAACCAAGAAGAGATTTTCTGGTAGATGTAGAGATGAAGGGATGGGAGGGAAAGGGGGGGGAAAGGGTGAAGGGGAAGGGAGAGGGGAAGACGGGGAAGGTGTAGGGTTAGGGGAGGGGGTAGGGGAGTGGAGGTAAGGTCACGAGGTGAGCTTCTGGTGAAATACAAAGGGTGTTATCATAAGTTGAATGTGATAAGATAGAGGATGCCAGGTTAGGTTAGGAAGGAAGTGAGACATCAATGAAAGGTTTTGTTATAAAGGCTTCAATGTCAGAGATGGTCTTACTAGGGGAAGGAGAGACAGTGGGAGTAAAGGTTTTCATTATAGAAGACTGTGGGGAAGAAATTTTAATGATTAAGGATGAAGTAGGATCAGTAGATGGTTTTGAAGCACAGGAATGACCTTTGATTGGTGTAAACATACGGTAAGGGAGGAAGCAAGGTTTGAAGTTGAAGGAGCTACCAAAGGGGTGATAGAAGTGGAAGGTGAAGAAACAAGAGATGGGGATGAAGAGAGGATAATAGCAGTGGAAGAAGTAATTGTTAATGTTAATGTTAACTTTTTGAGTGCTTTACAATTTCAAATATGAAATTCTCAAAGCACTCAGTCGAAAATATATAAAAGCACAAGATATTAAAAACATAAAAGGAAATCATAAGCTAAAACAAAACATACTAAAAACAATGACCTAAAAGAATAAAAATGCATTAAAAATAAAAGAAAGCAAGCTTAGGGACCACAATCTGTGGTCCCTAAGCCCCTCCACAAGGGCAATGGGCTTGTAAACGGAGGTGTTGTTGGTGCTGAAGTACACTGGCGCCTCGTCCACAAGCCCAGCCAATGTTGTGGAAGTGTTCTCCCGTGTATGGTTTTGGCTCTCAGCTCACCTTACTCATTACTATAATATCAACATAATCAATGATGAATTTTAAAGGAATTCTTGGGATTGAAACAGATTCCTTTAGTTCCTGTACATATGTCTTTTCTTCTCAGGCCTATGAATGTTTGTTGATTCCCACATCATGAATGACTAGCACAATGGATCACATTAGGAAGGTCATATGCACTACACAGCCTCTCTTGTCACTGGAAATATAATGAAAGAAAAACAGCACGATAATGTTTCTTTTAATATGTATAAAAGCAATAAATAGTGCTTGTGGCACCTAGACACATTGACATGGACATACACACACTAAAGGGTAATGGAATGTGAGCAAAGCAAACTATTTCTTCACTTGCACCAAAGACATTTCTTTCAACATTTATCAAAAATTATTTAGAATCTTTCTTTAATCACATCTTGAAGATGATTCTTTTCACTATTGAGTAGAAGCAAAAGTCAGCAATTTTTCATGTCAGTGGAACACCTAATGAAACAATAATAAAACCAATTAGTATATCACACTGCAACTTGAGGTGATGTGCGGCAGCAGTGTCACCTCAGCCAGCCCACGGGTGGGCACCAGCCAGGGCAGGGGTGGATAGGAGTGGGCACCCTCACACACACAACATGTAGGCACCAGCCAGGGCAGGGGTGAGCAGGGTTGGGCAAGGATGGGCACCAGCCAGGCCAGGGGTGGCCAGGGATGGGCACCAGCCAGGCCAGGGTTGGCCAGAGATGGGCACCAGCCAGGGCAGGGGTGGCCAGGGGTGGTCAGGGATGGGCACCAGCCAGGCCAGGGGTGGGCAGGGATGGGCAAGGATGACCACCCTTACATCATAACCTTCATAACCATATAGTTATAAACAATTTTCTCTGTTACACTTTTACTTTTGGCAATTTTAGAAAATACTTCAGTTTTCACACATCTGTTTTCAGTAACTTAAAGTTATGTAAAAAATAATACTTAAAATGAATGGCTAAAAATACTTTGCTTGGAATGATTCTTGTAAACTGTTATGTGTTGGGGACTCGAGGCACAATAAGCACCACTTCCTCCACCCACGGTGCATATCATTGGCCAAGTAACATAATGAATACAAAACTTTATAACACTAAAAAGAATTTGTTCAGTGTATATGAGATTAGTTATTTATGAACCCGAAGCCAAACAGAACTGTGAGTGGCCAAGGTAAAAAAAAAATTACAAAATTACATTATTAAATAATGCTGAAATTGGATTGAAAGTACATACCAATATTGATAGATCCCTTATTTTACGGATTATAAGATGCACTTTTTTCCCTAAAAAATACCTTGAAAAATACCAATGTGTCTTCCAAGATGAATGTTGTAGGTTAGGTTAGGTTAGGTAGGTATTCAATTCATCCTCTTATATGATGTAACCTCAGTACTTACCAGTTACAAGTATATTGAATACCGTAACACATTCAAATCAAATAATATTGTTAACATGTGAGAAAAAAATAAATGTATATGAGCGTATTTACTCATGTTAGGCTGTATTGTGTGCCAGTGTTGATGTATTGTGTTACGTCAAAGCATTAAAGAACACTTCAGAGGGAACGCATCTTGTTTAAGAACAAGAATTAAAATATCTTAAAAAATGCTTGAGGAATATGAACAGAATAATTTCTGGTCATATTCCTCATATTCTGTATTTTTTATTAGAAATTTCTTTCCAAAATCAGGGTGCATCTTCTGAGATGTAGTGTCTTATAAGCCGTAAAATACAGTACTTTTCTGTTATGGATGAGTTCTCTAAGTGTACTAATCAAGGTTCAGCCACAGACCTCTCTTTGTCCTCTCATTGGTGAGGAAAACAAATATCAAACCAAACAGAGGCATATATAGACATTTTCCATCAGATAATACAAGTAAATACTGGAAGAAAAAAGAAAAGAAAAGGAGGAAAGAAAAAGAAATATCCTTACTTAGATCCCATATGTTGTCAGCACTGAAAAGTTCATCTTCATTCAGTATACAGGTTGACTAATCAATAATCCGGCATGAGCAAACAGCTAATTCTGGGTACAGCGCCATTAAAACATAAATATAAACAGTGCCTCCTGAAAACAGTGATGCGCCAACTCGGGAAATTTGAAATGGCACTCTGAAATTCATGCCGGAAAACTGATGGAACCTGAATATTGATAGTCAACCTGTATTAGTAAAGTATATAACACAGTGGTGGATGATATTAACAGTTTGGTTGTGTAACTTTAGTGTGTGCGTGACAGTCTGACACACCACCACCACCACCACCACCTGCGTCCCATGGCTTTACATGTGCCCACCAACACCTCAGGTAATTACATCATCTTTCTTGCAATACAACGTGAAATGTTTTTTATGAAGAGAAGGGAGTTTAGAAATTTACCAACTTCAGATACCAGAAAGATTACAAACTATTTCTGCCATTAAAACTAGTGGACTAGAATGCTAAGATCAACAAACTCCTGTCATGTTCAAGATTAGCGGTGATAGAAAAGCTACTTAATACCCACACCAATACCCTACATAACATAACTACCACAAAAGTAAGGCTGGAGCACCACTATGCACTTAATAATTACCTTCTAACAAAAAAGAACACATACATTATACATACATGGTTCATCAGACAAGTGACTTATTGTAGTGTATCATGAACAACAATAAAAAGGCCTCAATTCCCACCAGTCAATCCCCCTTGAGGAGCACAGGGTCTTGCTGAGCTGACGGGATGACGGGATGACTGGGCACTAGCAGTCGGCCTTAAGGATCTGTATCAAAAGCAACTACAGAGTCCACTAACAGCTTTGTGCAGGATTCTCTAAGGCATTGCTGGCTGATACTAATGTCTTTCGCTGGCTCTCATAGCTAATATCACAATGCTCTGAAGAGGTGCTTTGGTCCATACAGAAAACAGTGAAAAATTGTAATAAGTGTAATGGAATACAATGCTGTAGGTGTCACAGAGATTCCGGTAATATTGAGGGAGACTAACAGGACTATCTAGATCTGTGGGAGGTATTATGGGCTGATTATGAAGCAGTAAGACCAGAGCAGCGGTAGTACACTCTGGCCAACTCTCAAATGTAAATACCACTCATGGCTACTAGGCAAAAGTGCACAATGGACTTCACACATACTGTATTTTAATAGAAGTTTGAGTGTAAGCAGATTCTTATGTAGGAAATGAAGCAATTGTGATGCTACAAAAAGGTGTCACCCAGTCTGAGCTCCGAGGTTTGTCCGTGGATAACCTACTGACTTTACTATATTCCCTGCACACTTCAGGGTTCAAGCAAACACTATAAATGTAAACACTTGGCACGCATCACCCCATCACACATCATTAATTCTGTCTCTTTATTGCATCACTTGTTCCGCTAAAAGAGTGAAATGAAAACTCATGCAATGTTTAGGGTTGTTCAACATTGAAACAGTCTCAAGTCATTCCAGCTCCATAAAAAAAACATAAACTGGAACTAATAAACTGAAAAAGAAAAAAAGATACTTAGTCCTTGAATAGGTCATTTATTCCATATCACTAATGTTCAGCAAAAAAAATACATAATTATGAGCTTGAAGCTACTTTCTGCTGCACCATTAACTGAAAAAATAAATACCATAAAAAAAAATCAATTTCCACACAAACCATGGAAGTGATGGCTATGTATGTACTTATTCTTAGATGAAAAGATAACAATTAAATAACTATCAACAGATGCCAAATAGTAGCATGACTTTCCCCATCACCACGGAGGGAATGGGTTAATCTAAGTGACGGGAGGGGATTCTGAACCACCTCATCTGGACAGGTTGGAGGTGGAGGTGGCTGAGGTGGAGGAGATGGGAGGGGAGTCCGAGGTGGTGTCTTCATCTGGAGGCGCCAATTGGTACAAGGGAGCACCACACATCACCACCACTGCTGCATCTTCTCGCTCCATCCCTCGCAGCTCAGTCACAACCTTGCCTTCAGGGATTGATGAAGAAAAGTACTTTTTAATATATGTATAAGATATATTTTCCTGAAATTATATTAGGTGATTACTATGTCCTCTGAGAGACTGGAGGCTTAAATGACAGTGTTTATGATGTCCCAAGCCCAATGACCCCGAGTTAAGCCTCATTTAGAGTATGTTCTGCAGCTCTGGTCTCTGTACTATAAAATGGATAGAGTTAAACTAGAAGCAGTAAAAAAAAAGATGACTAAAATTATTCAAGGGATAAGAAACCTAACATATATGGATCTCAATTTGCACTTTTTAGAAAGACGTAGCATAAGTTGAGATCTGATAATGGTGTTTAAATGAGTCAAAGGCTTCAACAGAGGGATGCAAACAAGGTTCTCATAGTCAAGGAATAAATTAGAACACAAACAAATGGTTTCATGTAAGATCAGTTCAGATTCAGGAAAGAGATAAGAAAAAATTGGTTCACTAATAGGGTAGTAGAGGAAGTGCAAGATGTAAGTGTAAGGACAGTAGATATTTTCAAGTAATGGTTAGACACATTGATGGATGAAGAAAACATTAGGTAAGTGTTGGGTGCACAGGAGCTGCCTTGTGTAGGTCAACTGGCCTCTTGCAGCCTCATTATGTTGTTATGTTGTTATGACTCACCCAATGTTGCTGCAGAACTCTGGCCCCAAGAGTGTAGGAGTGTGGCTGTTGGGGAGTGTTGGGAGGCCCCGCCACTAGTGTCCAGGGAAGGGAGGAGCTGCTGCAGACCAAGCTTCACTGCCAGCACACACCTGTAACACAACACTCTTTTAGGTTAATATATATAAACATTTATCTATCTATCTCTACCTGTCTCACATATTTTAAAGCCACACTGTTTATTGTACATCACTCCCTCTGTATCCTCTCTAACCCTTTCATCAACACACAACCACACACTTCACCAACACCAATCAATACTTATAGCCCTAAAACTAGCACAGTCATACTGATCACCATTACCTACATATAAAGGGAACCACACATGCACTTGCCAGGTCAATTGGCACCATACTGTTCTTAAAGCATACTGGTCACCCCACATTCATGGATTCACTAATTTATGGTTTATTTCAATGAAGAGGTCTGGACTTTAGCGAGGCAGCCCTGGTTATTTGTGGGCATTTGCAGCTCTTTTATGGCATCAGTTTATTCCCACACAAAGTAGCATGTTGTTTGCTCTTCTTTTTGAGGTGTTGAAATCAATTTAAGTGCCTTCCAAGGGTTATAAGGTAATTCTTTACATATTGCATGAGTGTTGGGGTGTTGGAAATTATTTTTGGATTTTCCAAATTCGTGGGGGTGTGTCCCCTAATCCCTGTGAATGTTGAGGTTACTTGTACATTCAACAATTTAACTAACCACTCAACATCAATTGCTCTGCTACTTCTCAAACATTCTACTGCATAAATATAGATACAGAGACAGAACCACACGAGTGTAGCTCAGGTCCTGTATACTACAACTAAGTCAATACAACTAGGTCAACACACCCAACCAAACCTGCAGTTTTTCCTGCTTCCTGCACTTCCTCCTTTGTGATCTGTGAATCATTCAACTTATTTAACACATGCACACCTTGCTCTCTTACAAGTGCAACAATCTCCCTATCTGTATCTGTATCTTTATCTTTACAATGTGTCAAAATGTTCATCCCATCTCTTTGTTGCAGCAACCTTCTCACTCAATATTCAACCATCATCTGCTTGGATTGTTTCTCTTCTCTTCTACATAGTTCCTTCCACACACTCTTTACCTAATTCCAAAACGTTTGATTATTCTCTTACAAATTTTCCTTCAATCTCCTTCCCCACCTCCCATCTGTAATCACTTTGCTCAATTTCTCTTTATATCTCATACAATACTTCACTCTTCCTTCATTACACCAGTTTTTCCAGCTATAACATGCTTACTTGCTCACTCCATCCTTCACTTTCTTTCCACACCTCACTACACACACACACACACACCTTTTCTACACACCCGACCAAAGCACTCATAAACAGCTGCCATTTCTCTCTCACATCACCATTCTCCTGATCTTTCACTGTAATCCACTAACCTTTCAACTTCACCTCATATAATATCCCTTGCTCTCTTCTGCTCAAATTATTAACTTTCAAACCTTCCTTCACCCATCCACCTCGTCTACCTCTAACCCACCTCATACCTACTTTCACCTTCATCTCCCCCAGACATACCTCCACCCTCCCCTCTTAAAACTCACATACAACAATGATACACACTGCTCACTCCAATTTTGTGTGAAATTGGTCGACATTGCAGGCCGCAAAATTCAAATTCGCAAAATTGGAATCATTAACCTTATGGTAATTTTAGTCATATTTTTGCCCTTGTTTGTACATAAAAATACATGTAATTATACATCTTACAATAAAGACAAATACAGAAAAACATAAACATTATCATTATCCATGAGAAAATTTATTTAAATGACCATTTTACTGTACCTGGGCTTGCAGAAATGGAGATTGGTCTCGGTCGAAAAATTGGAACCCGCACAATTGGAGGGATAACTGTATAATAGATAGATCAAAGGCTTGAATTTAACTATGAATATTATAAACAAATGTATTTTAACACCTACCAGTCTGAGCCCCTTGGGTGTGGTGGGTCCATGAGAGCCGCCAAGCGCTGGACAGTAACAGTACAAAGACTGTTGGTGTGCACGTCACCGCCAACCACCAGACTCCCAACCACCTGTAAACACACACTATGACGGCCACCACACAGTGTTCCAGGGGTCAGGCACATGTATAAACAAACAACTTGGATGTACTGAAGAGGAGAATATTAGGACACCCAACTAACTATATTGGTTCTTGTAGTTATCACATTTTTTGGAGGAGGTTAGGTAGGTATACTGGAAGACTTAGTATTTTTCTGTGTTTATCCTCCCTTCTTTATCTTGGTGTGTAAGGGATGAAAGGGTTCTAGGCAGGGAACTAAAAAACTTACATCTTGTGATCCAAAACAGACCAGACTGGTGAACGCCTCTTCTTTCCCGGTGAGTGGGTTGCCAAGAGTGGCTTGCACACCACCACCAAGCAAGGCTGTGTATATGTCTGCTGGGGGCCAAGCATACACAGTGGAGGCATGTGCTGTCAGCTGCTCTGAACTCAGCACATGCTTCTCCAACACCAGGCCAGGACACATCTCAACCAATACCTGTGAGAGGAAAGTACTCACAATTATGACTCTTTTCTCTAAATAAGTTTACTCATTTGTCATACATGTACAGGTTGACTATCAATAATCTGGCAATCAATATTCCAGTTCCATCAGTTTTCCAACATGAAAACATAAACATAAACAGTGCCTCCCCAAAACAGTGGCGCACAAACCCGGGAAATTTGAAACTGCGCTCTGAAATTCATGCTGGAAAACTGATGAAATCAAAATAATGATTGCCAGATTATTGATAGTCAACCTGTCCTTCATTAGAGAAACAAAACAAAATTGATAGGGAAGGTTGGATTAGGTGGGGCAGTGGGGTGAAAAGTTTCTATGTGCTTTGTAAATAGTAAATTACATGTAAAAGTGGTACATAGCATGAATGTTTTCCTATTAGATTGTGGTTACGTTATGGGTGTGTGGTGTTACCCAATTTGTTCAATATTTATATGGATGATGTGGTAAGGGAGATACTTGCAAGAATGTTAGGTAGAGGTCTCAGTTTAGTAAATGATGATGATAGAATGGAAGCTGAATCAACATCATCTAATTGCACACGATATTGCTTTAGTGGAAGAGTTTGGGCGAGTGTGTAGGAGGAAGTGAGTGAACGTAGGATTAGTGTGTGTGTGTGTGTGTGTGTGTGTGTGTGTGTGTGTGTGTGTGTGTGTGTGTGTGTGTGTGGTGTGTGTGTGTGTGTGTGTGTGTGTGTGTGTGTGTGTGTGTGTGTGGTGTGTGTGTGTGTGTGTGTGTGTGTGTGTGTGTGTGTGTGTGTGTGTGTGTGTGTGTGTGTGGTGTGTGTGTGTGTGTGTGTGTGTGTGTGTGTGTGTGTGTGTGTGTGTGTGTGTGTGTGTGTGTGTGTGTGTGTGTGTGTGTGTGTGTGTGTGTGTGTGTGTGTGTGTGTGTGTGTGTGTGTGTGTGTGTGTGTGTGTGTGTGTGTGTGTGTGTGTGTGTGTGTGTGTGTGTGTGTGTGTGTGTGTGTGTGTGTGTGGTGTGTGTGTGTGTGTGTGTGTGTGTGTGTGTGTGTGTGTGTGTGTGTGTGTGGTGTGTGTGTGTGTGTGTGTGTGTGTGTGTGTGTGTGTGTGTGTGTGTGTGTGTGGTGTGTGTGTGTGTGTGTGTGTGTGTGTGTGTGTGTGTGTGTGTGTGTGGTGTGTGTGTGTGTGTGTGTGTGTGTGTGTGTGTGTGTGTGTGTGTGTGTGTGTGTGGTGTGTGTGTGTGTGTGTGTGTGTGTGTGTGTGTGTGTGTGTGTGTGTGTGTGTGTGTGTGTGTGTGTGTGTGTGTGGTGTGTGTGTGTGTGTGTGTGTGTGTGGTGTGTGTGTGTGTGTGTGTGTGTGTGTGTGTGTGTGTGTGTGTGTGTGTGTGTGTGTGTGTGTGTGTGTGTGTGTGTGTGTGTGTGTGTGTGTGTGTGTGTGTGTGTGTGTGTGTGTGTGTGTGTGTGTGTGTGTGTGGTGTGTGTGTGTGTGTGTGTGTGTGTGTGTGTGTGTGTGTGTGTGTGTGTGTGTGTGTGTGTGGTGTGTGTGTGTGTGTGTGTGTGTGTGTGTGTGTGTGTGTGTGTGTGTGTGGTGTGTGTGTGTGTGTGTGTGTGTGTGTGTGTGTGTGTGTGTGTGTGTGTGTGTGTGTGTGTGGTGTGTGTGTGTGTGTGTGTGTGTGTGTGTGTGTGTGTGTGTGTGTGTGTGTGTGGTGTGTGTGTGTGTGTGTGTGTGTGTGTGTGTGTGTGTGTGTGTGTGTGTGTGGTGTGTGTGTGTGTGTGTGTGTGTGTGTGTGTGTGTGTGTGTGTGTGTGTGTGTGTGTGTGTGTGTGTGTGTGTGTGTGTGTGTGTGTGTGTGTGTGTGTGTGTGTGTGTGTGTGCGCGCGCGCGCGCGCGCTCATGCTGGATTATTAATAGTCAACCTGCATTATACATATACATAAGATCACTAACAGACCTGATCTATCATGGCCAACAGATCCTCCATGAAGAAAAAGGCAACAGGACCAGACTCAGGAGGTCCACGAACTTTCAGCTCAATTGCCTCCCCACCTTCCTCCACAGTAAGCAGAGCCTCCAGGGGACCAGAGCAAAATTTGGAGCCTCCACACCACTGGTAGAGATCAGTGTCCCTCTCTGGGTACTCCTGCCATGAGCGTCTCAGCTGAACCTTCATGTAACACAATGATTGGTCAGCTGGGATGATCAATCTCAAGGCCAGAAAGGCTTCCATCATAATGATCAACTCACAGGTAACATTACTTAAACACAAATATCAATACCTTCATCATTAAGTAAAATATATGAGGTCTTATTACATAGAGTAAGTAGATTTTTAGAAGACAATAAACTCCTTTCACCGTTTCAACTTGGCTTTAGAGAAAATAGATTCACTGACACTGTCCTCATGCAATTCACATCAAACATATACAAATATAAAGAAGAAAAATATCCTGTAGCAGGTGTGTTTCTTGACCTTTCTAAAGCTTTTGATTCATTAGACCACAAGATATTGTTGGATAAGTTAATGTTCATGGGAGTTTGAGGATTAGCATTAAAGTTATTAACTAGTTATGTTTGTGATAGACAACCAGCTGTATATTGTAATAATACATTTTCTTCCTTTGGTACCATACGTCGAGGAGTTCCGCAAGGATGTATATTGGACCTTACTTTATTCTTGGTATATATAAATGATATTGTAAAAGCAAGTAAAAAATGTAACTATGTACTGTTTGCTGATGACACCAACCTTACTTGTTTGTATAATTCATTATCTCAGGAACTAGTTACTATTACAAACTGGATAAAATCAAATAAATTTGAGTTAAATATAGATAAGACAAACCTTATTCTGTTAAAAAATAAATCAATTCAATGTGTCTGGTCTACAAAATTCTTAGGAGTACATGTGGATGAATATATGGAATCCATATCAATCATATATGCGTTAAGTTGTGTAAGATGTGTGGCATTATAGTTAACAGAATAATACCTAATTAGTATATATTATACCCTGTATTACCACTATTCAATGTACTGTATCTCTGTGTGTGTGTACCTGGACAACATACTTAAAGAATACTTTTTTGGTACAGAAAATTTCATAAGAACAATTTCTTTTAAGGGAAAGTATGATCCAACAAGAAACCTGTTTGCAGATTTAAAATAACAAAATTTATATTCACTTCACAAGTATTTCCTTATAATGACAATATTTAAAACCTTTACAATACCTTAAAGTAATGGCATTATCTTTCTTTGTGTTGGTCATGGTTATAATAGTCGGGGGAACTGTGTTCATTAGGTTTGTTGTGCATCACCTACAACTCTATTCAGGAATTGTTTTATGTATAGACGACCAAAAATTTGCAATGCTTTGCCTGATTACATCAAAAACATAAACAATCTCAATGTGCTTAAGACACAAGTATAATCTTATGTATTCTCCAAAACAATAATGTTTCATCAACTCAAAGCTGCCATTTATTAGTTTTTTTTTATTTTTTTATTTATTTTTTTATTCATTTTAATAAAACCAACCGACTAATATTCTGAATTATTAGTGTAAATAAATGTATAATGTTAAGGTAGAGGTGCACGAGGTGTTGTTGATGTGATTGTGTCAGCAAAACTATTGATGGTTAAGCCAATATGTCTGCTAAGGAACCACTATGGCTCTAAAGACTAAGCCATTGTATAAACTGTATGCATATTGTAAAATTATTTTATATCATTAATGGCAATAAATACAAAAAAATTCATTCAATATAAGAATATAAAAATAAGGGCATATTTGGCAAAATTTTTTTTAAGAAATAAAAATGCAAACTAAAATGTATGATTTCTAAATCAATTAATAATAAAGTTCCATATCCTACAGCACATCCTGGGCATAGAATGAACATAAAGGTGTGAGGGTGTGACATACCTGTAGTCGGATGTATATAGGAGGCAGGATGTACTGTGTAGGTGGTGGTGAGCGTAGACGCACACCGCCATAAACACCGTCAGTGTAGCGAGGATCCACCTTCTCCCACAGGCCATCCAGAGTCTCCACTTGGTTGAAGCAAGGAAACTCATACTCTATTTCACCATCATTATCACACTGATGGGGAAGGTGAAAGTGGGTGATAATGTGTGTTAGCCTAATTCTTTTTATATAGTTGTGGTGTCGTGATCTGTCATATGTGATACCATCCAATTTGCATACAGCACTTACAAATATGGGTAAAGACCATTCTAAGTAGTCTGTTGATGATATAATGGTAATGCTCATCACCTGAGTACAGAGGTGCAGAGCCTCCAGCACCTGCAGCAGGTCTAGAGCATCACATTCTGGGAAGCTCATCTGGAAGTCGTCCACTGTGTAGCAGCCTGTGTAGCAGGAAATACTGTATTAGTTTTGGGAAAAGTTGACTGATGTTCAAACTCCAAGTGGCATGACACAATACAAAGCCTATATTGTGAGCCTCCTTCCTACCTGTAACACGGGCATGGGCTGCATACTGAGTGGAGAGCAGGTGACCAATCTGCTGGTGGGTGAGCCAAGCTGGGTCCAGCACCACCAAGTCTTGAGAGTCTGCCTTCAGGTATACCACTTCTCCCATCAGCTGCAGCTGCTGCACCACCTGCCACACAAACACAGTCACTCCTTAGGAATGGTTGGCCTTGAAATCATGCAGGTACACGAATCCACGTGATGTATTTACAGGACTTTGTTTGGACCTAACTTAACGTGAAGGCAACAGTGTCTTGGTGACTCACCTCACGAAGGTGCTCCTCCCCTGCCAGTGGATTGACTCGCTGATGAGTCACATCAACAAACTGAGGCCAAGACACAACTGGAAACTCGCCCAAAGATGCCCTCCATTCTGCCATGGTGGTGACCACTGCCCCAAGGAAGCCAGTGACCCTTGGCACCCCCTGTGTGACCAAGAGCAGGAGTGATCAAGGACTTATTGAAACATCACCTTCACCTTCACCCTCCATGTGACCTGGTGCTGAGAAGGTCATCAGGAAATAATCTGGAGTTTTTAATCAATAGGATGGTGCTCAAGTGGGTGCAGCAATAGGGACTGTGCAATAATGATTGAGCCACAAATGTGCTTGGTGATAAAGGGCTGAAAAATCTACCATGACCACTACAGAATATCAAAGAAAATGTTATTAATTTTCATTCCAATTTTAAATAATCATTGCAACATATTTAACAGAATTGGTACTGAAACCCTGACACCATGAGAGTATATGACAAGCAAAAACCAGGGATGGAACAATTAAAGAAATTTCAGTAAACGGATAATTCAAAATCAGGTTTTTTTTTAAACAGCAAAAATAAGCACCAAATATACAAAGGATCTTTCATTATTAACATCCAATCATCAGCTTCCATTACACAAGACTAAAGGATAAAGGACACTTAGACACAGTCAAGTAGTAACAAACAGGACGGGAACACCAGTCAAGAGTCAAGAGTCAAGAGTCAAGAGTCAAGGGTCAAGGGGTGACTAACCACTTAACACTAGATCGATAAGTGGTCACACGTAATAACAGATAGATGCAGACAACATAGAATGGACCTAAAACCAAGACAAAAACAAGAAAACTCTCATATCAAAGTAAATAAAAACAAAACAAAACCTGGTTATGAAATGACAAATCCTCCAATGACCGATGGAATCAATGGAAAAAGAAAAAATAATGTGACATCTGCAAAACTTCCTAGCCACATTATAGCACATGATTTGCACACAAGCCACATGATCCATACACAAGAGGAAGATATTTGGAGTCACCTATCTGTGGAGGTGGAGTGTGCCTGGTAGGGTAGAGAAGCACACACGCAGTCATGCACAGGAATACCCAGAAGCAACACTTGTAGCAGGAATGGGAACCTCACTAGCTGCTGTGTTTGGACCCGAGACACTTGTTGAAGGGAAGCGTGAAAGCCGTGTGGGTTTGCATGCATCTCTCACACACATAAAAAGTTGAGAATTATGAAGGATCAGCAACTATGGAGGTGTTGTGAAAGTTGACAGCCATGGGACACCTCACTTCTAGCATAGGTCAAAGTTAACGCTATGATCCTCTGTGCAAATATTATATAGAAATGAATGTGTTGCTGTTAATATTTTTTTCCAAATGCCTTGGGATCATCAGCTTCATGTGTGGAGGTGTGGCACTTAGACGCACAACACCAGACCCAACACTGGTTAATATCCAAAATGAGGATCTTTTAAAGAGAAGGTGTCTTTCATATCCACATAGAAGGTTCACCACTACCCTAACAAGCCACATTGAACATTCATGTGTGTGTGTGTGTGTGTGTGTGTGTGTGTGTGTGTGTGTGTGTGTGTGTGTGTGTGTGTGTGTATGTATGTATGTGTGTGTGTGTGTGTGTGTGTGTGTGTGTGTGTGTGTGTGTGTGTGTGTGTGTGTGTGTGTGTGTGTGTGTGTGTGTGTGTGTGTATGTATATGTGTATGTATGTATGTATGTATGTGTATGTGAGTGTGTGTGTGAGTGTGAGTGTGTGTGTGTGTGTGTGTGTGTGTGTGTGTGTGTGTGTGTGTGTGTGTGTGTGTGTGTATATATATGTGTGTGTGTGTGGGTGTGGGTGGGTGTGGGTGTGGGTGGGTGGGTGGGTGGGTGTGTGTGTGTGTGTGTGTGTGTGTGTGTGTGTGTGTGTGTGTGTGTGTGTGTGTGTGTGTGTGTGTGTGTGTGTGTGTGTGTGTGTGTGTGTGTATGTGTGTGTGTATGTGTGTGTGTGTGTGTGTGTGTGTGTGTGTGTGTGTGTGTGTGTGTGTGTGTGTGTGTGTGTGTGCGCATTTACCTAGTTGTAGTCATGTCTTGTCATTTAAATATACTATATTAAAAACATTATTGGTGCCAAAACTGATCCCTGTGGTACTCCACTTTTCACTTCTCTCCATTCAGATTTTTCATCCTTTACTACTGTTCTCATTTCCCTTCCTTTCAGGTAGTCTTCCATCCAGTTCTTTAATGTTCCTTTCAATCCTCCAATGTGTTCCAACTTCCATAGTAATCTCATGTGTAGGACATTGGTCTATAATTAAGTGTTTTTTCTTTGTTTAATTTTGGAAATAGGCATTAGTTTTCTTGCTTTAAGAGAACACTTTAATTATATAATTTATTGGCTCAGCCATTTCTTGTCCAATTTTACTCTTCCTTTCATTCTTTAAATCTTTATCTCTCCATTTCATTCATATTGTTTTTAATAAACACACATTTATATTCTTCACACTGTTCATGTTTAAATGTCTTCACTAAGATCTCTTTGTTGCAGTTTGAGTCTTCCTTCTAAGTTGAACTGGTTTGCACCTTCTAGGTATGGATAAACTCATAACTTCCTCCTCAAACTTAGTTTCCTCACCCTCATCATTTAGTTTTTTAAGTACTTCCTTTATATTCTTAGTTTTTTCGTTATCTCTTTATTTTCATAGGTATATGTGTGTGTATTTACCTAGTTGTAGTATACAGGGCCTGAGCTACACTCGTGTGGTCCTGTCTCCGTATCTATATTTGTCCAGCTTTTCCTTCAATTGTTGTACATTCTTTGTCATTATCACCTCTTCCTTCAGTCTATTCCAAGTATCTATACTTCTTTGGGGAAAACTGTACTTTTTTGTATCATTCAAGCAAATTCATTATTGCAATTTTTTCTTGTCCCCTCAAATTTCCAGCCTTTCCTTGTCTTCTCAATATTGGATTTTTTTTATCCTTTTTTTCCATGTTGTTCATTAATTTATATATTGTAATTAAGTCTCCTCTTTCTCTTCTCTTTTCAAGTGTATTTAGTTGCATTTCTTTAAATCTTTACTCATATGTTAGATCCTTCAATTCTGGCACCATCTTGGTTGTGTGTATGTATTTACCTAGTTGTAACATACAGGAAAAGATATATGCTCGTACTGTCCCGTCTCCGTATGTGTGTATGTGTGTGTGTGTGTGTATGTGTGTGTGTGTGTGTGTGTGTGTGTGTGTGTGTGTGTGTGTGTGTGTGTGTGTGTGTGTGTGTGTGTGTGTGTCTGTGTGTGTGTGTGTGTGTGTGTGTGTATATGTGTATGTGTGTGTGTGTGTGTGTGTGTGTGTGTGTGTGTGTGTGTGTGTGTGTGTGTGAGTATAGGTGTGTGTATGAGTGTAGGTGTGTGTGTGTGTGTGTGTGTGTGTGTGTGTGTGTGTGTGAGTGTGTGTATGAGTGTAGGTGTGTGTGTGAGTGTGAGTGTAGGTGTGTGTGTGTAGGTGTGTGTGTGTGTGTGTGTGTGTGTGTGTGTGTGTGTGTGTGTGTGTGTGTGTGTGTGTGTGTGTGTGTGTGACTGTGTGTGTGTGTGTGTGTGTGTGTGTGTGTGTGTGTGAGTGTAGGTGTGTGTGTGACTGTGTGTGTGTGAGTGTATGTATGTGTGTATGTGTGTGTGTGTGTGTGTGTGTGTGTGTGTGTGTGTGTGTGTGTGTGTGTGTGTGTGTGTGTGTGTGTGTGTGTGTGTGATCGCAGTATAATGTGCCTGTTTGTCTGCAGCTATCAAAAGTAACTGTGATGAAGCACACTACTGGATATAGGTTACAGATAGTTGTAGTACATTGCATTGTAGGGGAGAGAAAGAGGGTTCAGTCACCTCACAAGAGTCAGGTTGCAGGATTGTATAGCCATCCCCGCTAACTGCCGCACCCACAGCATACGCCACACTGGCCCCGCTCCAGCCCTGCAGCACACACATACATGCGGACAGTACTTCAGTGTCCCACCACATGTATGAGGAAACAGATGCTTCACCGCACCCAATGCTAACATTCAAAGGTGCCTCAACAAAACTTGGCGAGTATAAGTGCTGCCAGAAAATTTGATTTCCAGCATGATTCTCTCTCCCAGAAAGCAATATGAAGGGATTTCAGTTTGTGTACAGCCTGACACAGTGTTGTTGGCTCATGATGAGTGTGTGGAGTTGGCAGGCCACAGCAACTTACCAAATAACCCCCTCAAGCAGTCAAAGTGTGGCTCACTTAGTATATTAGTAAGGAGAGAAATGTTAATAACACTCGTCTAAATATAAGTTAATAAAGCATTCCTAAAAACATATTTGACTCAATATACAAATGTAATTACTCTCAACTTGGTAAAAGAGAATAAATAATTGACAATATGCAAAATATTCCTTAACTTTGTAGAATATAATAGCAAAATTAGAACATGCTACAAATGAGATGAGACCAAAATACTATTGTTGACATGCTAGTTTTGCAAGTGGTTCCTCAAAAACCACCACTTCACTTCACATGAATCAACACAAACTTGGCAACACACACACTGCTAGAAAAGTTTTAACTCAAGTGTAACATTATCTCATCCCAGGAAACAACCTTCCTAGTGAAGACTTACACTAAACCTGTTATCCTGGCACCTGGTCCTCAGGTAACACCTTCATGCAGAATGTGGCTTAAGACAATAATGCAACAACCAGAGCAGAATAATTGTTCTCAGTAAGAGTGAACCATATAACAGTTATATTAGTACAGCGAAGTCATGCAATTCAGGATTTTACCATTTTGGGGGTTAAATAATAATGGAACTTATATCATTCATGCCACTGTAAAGCATGAACCAATAACAAATGAGAGAGGAAGTGAGGAGGTGGGGGGGGTACACCATCAAGTGTGTGGGGTCATGAGGTAATACTGCATGACTGCATGACTGAAACAAAAAATTGTTCAATCATCACTTAACAGTGTTGCCAATATCCTAACAATCGCTGTACACTCAACCCACCTTGGGGCCTTGACATTACAAACCTGACCATTGTCACACCAACACTCACCACAGCGAACTGGTAACCTTTGAGTAAGGGTTGCCTTGGTGTTACTAGTGGTGGAGACAACATTGGCATAACTTTCACACTATTCAGCCCATTAAATCTTAAGGAGAGGCTGTTCACATGCCGTGTTATCTGTAATTACCTAAATGTTCCTCCATTACCTGGATGCATAACCTTCTGTGATCTGGTGCACATGATCCTATCTACTGGTAATGCACTTGAGTGATTTATCTACTTCAAAACAACTCTGAATGATCTACAAAATTCTGTCGACTTGACTGAAACACTTGTATATGAACCTAACTGATATGGTAGACATAACCCAGACTAACCTGGGTGACCTTGGCCTTGCAATCAGCTAGGTACTGTTTGAGGGCGCGGGTGGCAGCTGATCCGGGAGCTGTGGCGTCCATCACAAAGACAGTGTCGTGCAGCTCAAACACATCTCCAAACAAATCAAGCAGCTTCTCCTGATGAAGAGTCAAGTGATGGGTGAGTGAAAGGAAGGTGAAAAGTTTGTATGTAACACCCACATTCCTGATGGGAACTCACATACAATGCTCACTCCAATTTTGTGTGAAACTGGTCGACATTGCAAGCCGCAAAATTTGAATTCGCAAAATTGGAATCATTAACCTTATGGTGATTTTAGTCATATTTTTGCCCTTGTTTGTATAAAGATACATGTAATTATACATCCTACAATAAAGACAAATACAGAAAAATATCACCATTATCATTATCCATAAGAAAATTAATTTGAATGACCATTTTAATGTACCTGGGTTTGCACAGATGGAGATTGGTCTTGGTCGCAAAATTGAAGGGAGCACTGTATGTTATTCCTAATATTTGAGTAAGGTTCTGATCATGCCATTTATATTTACTGGTGATCCCCACATTTGCAGACTCAGCCTTCATGGATTCACTTTGATGGAGGGAGAGCTTGGACTTTCATGAGGCAGCTGCAGCTCCGGATGAACAGGGATGTGAGTAATTAATGGTCCTTTACCCAAACTTCTCCATGAATTACAATGGGTTAACATCGGGGTTAGGTTCCTGAAAACCCTGACTTTAAGTGTAACCAAAAACCTAATAGGCTTCCATCTCAGGATTATGTCATGTTTACACCCAATAATAGAGGCAACACAGGGGATTGCATCTTGGTGCATAACAATATAAACAAAGCTTACAACTAAATCATACCTGTTTCATTTCACTGTTTTTTTTAACGAACAATTAAGTTTAGATGAGAAATATGACCAAACACCATCTTTTCTAATACTCTAGGAACGTTCCTGGGGTACTACAAAGACGGGGTGCAAGGGGCTTATGTGCTATGTGTGAGGACAAGTGTTACTGTAATGGTAAGTGGTGTTATAATGATGCACAGTCCAATCTGTGTTTCCCTTCAGTCCTGTAGCCAGTAAGGGTGTTGCAAGTTTCTCTTCACAGGCAACAACAAACAGAAGTCACCCTCCTACTAAGGCATGTACACTGATCCTGTGCTAAGTGTATTGTTACTAACTCTTCCCTAGGGTCTCAGGAGCTCTTTACACCCCAGGTAAGGATCCACACAGTGTAAAGGCCGTATATTTTACAATCACAACATACATGTAATAATGTACCAAGCTCAAGTGTGGCGCAGGAAAGACTGGGCAGCTGAGTTGTGTGAGTTTGGTAGTGAGATATGAGGGCAGTGTTTAGCTAATCACCTTGGTTTGACTTTGAACTTGGCAAACTGACAACAATGACATGAAAATTATGACATCATATAGTCAGGAACATGTCAGATAATGTTTAGGCAGCATAAAAAAAACTCATGGAGTGTTACACAATATATAAAAACAATCTTGATACTTTTTGAACACACCTCATATACTTATTTGCCATTTACTTTCTGGTTACAGAACTCCGGTACAAAAACATATTTTCTTTACCTGCAGCAAATGGACCTGTGGAGCCACAAACTCCCCTTGAAGGTTGCGGTGGCACTGGGCAGCGTCAGCATGTGTGGCAATCAGTGCAACTTTGGCTGGCTTGCTTGGCTTCCCTCGCATGTCTGTAAAGTAACATTGTCAGGATACGGTTGTCTCTTAAAATGCCCAAGACAAAAAACAATGATAATAGTAAGATGTATCAAACCACTTCCCTAAAAATAAAGCAAAGAAAGCCAGTTCTAGTTAAATTCATAGTTATTCTCTAATCATCATACACAGAATGCATCCTTGAATACATTAATCAGATAATTGCCATGAACTATATGTGATAATGGAAGTACTAACTAAGTGGTTCCATGGGTGGGATGCGAGCCTGCAGGAAGGACAGCCAGAAGGAACACTGCTGTAGCTGCACATCAAAGGGTTGGTTGAGGGAGAACACCACCAGATGGACGCAGGAAGTGTTGCCAATAAAGTGGTCATACACAGGGAAGTATGCCTCGTGACCTGAGAACTCCCACAACGACAGTTCTCCAACTCCAGAAATGGTGATCTGATTGCAGGAATACTAATGTTAACAGTCTACTCCTAGTCACCTCATTATCATCATTATCATTAAAACATCTTGACTCCATTTATTACACTAAGCAAAGTTTGGTATCTCAACTATCAGCAGCGCCAAAAGGGAAACAAAGAGTAGAATTCAGACAGTTTCATAGAGACAAATGATGTACTTAGTGAATGAAACCGGTCACACTTTCACTGTATATAACTGAAGTGAACATTCATTTTGCCGTTGTATCTGAGCACTAAGCTGAGGTAAAGACTGAACACAATTACTAAAAAATGAAACATGCCACAAATCCACTGAAAATTCTGTTGTTATTTTATTCCAGTATGAGGGAAGTGCGAGGTGAGGTGAAACATGGGTTACCTGGTGAGGCATGAGACCACTCACTACCCACCTGTTGGACATCAATGCCTTTGGTGTAGTTCTCACAAGGTTCAAACGTGAGTGAGTTCTGGCGTGAGCTGAGAGGTGACTCCATCTCAAAGTGACCTTTCATGCTGGAACAACCTGTAAAGAAGGATGTTTTTCTATCTATTTTGTTGTTTATATTACATTTTCAGTAATTCACGCTCTTACCTTAACTTTTCTAAGGTAAGGTAAAGTGGTAATGTTCTATTCTCAAAATTTAAGTCACTTCTCTATTGTAAGCACTCCTTGCTTCACAAAATTGTTTCATTCCTCAATTACCACTTAGTTTCACATGCTCCTTAACCTTGTCCTCACATCCTAATGCCATTCAACTAACAAAAGTAATAACCTAAAAAGTCAGTATTCCTCTCTTGTTGTTGTGAGTCAGCCTCTGAAAACTTACTTTTCCCAACAGAGCCAATAGATGTGGTGGAGGTGCTGCTCTTACTCCTACGGAAGAAAGAGGAGAAGTAGCCAGTTTTGAGAGTGTCAACAAGGGCTGTCTTGCCTGTTCCTGAGTGACCGAGGAACTTCACTTTGATACGTGGGATGGATGCAGGACTTGGGATCAATTGCTGGATGTACTCTTCTCGCTGCTGCTCCTGTTTGTGGAAGGGACGGAAAATGTTAGATCCTATGCTACTAGATGTTATAGGTTACACTAGGTCACAACAGATCACAGTATGTAATGCCTTACTCCTCTGAGCCTGTTAAGAAGGTTACACTAGGTCACAACAGATCACAGTATGTAATGCCTTACTCCTCTGAGCCTGTTAAGAAGGTCTGCAATGTCATCGTAGCCTTGAGCCATGGCCGACACCTCTGCCAGGATCCCTTCACGGCTCTTCTGCTCCACAGTGCACCCAGCCAGACACAGACACCTGGTGAGAGTTGATAATAATAATGATAATGATGATGATGATGATGATGATGATGATGATGATGATGATGATGATGATGATGATGATGATGATGATGATGATGCAAAACACAAACACACAAAGACATACACACACAGATGCACGCACAAACTACACAGTATGGATTACAGATAATTTGTCACCAGAGAAACATATAAATAAAATCACAGGAGATACATATCAGCTGCTGAGAAATATTTGGATGAAGAGATGATTAACAAATTGATAACATCATTGATTCGACCAAAGTTAGAATATATGGCAGTGATTTGGTCACCACATAAAAAGAAGGATATAAAGAAGTTTGAGAGATTACAAAGAGCAGCTACAAAAATGGCTCCAAGCCTGAGAAATTTACCTTATGAAGATAGACTTAACTCTTGAGAAAAGAAGAGAAAGGGGAGACTTTATAGCAGTGTATAGAGCATCAAAAGGTCTGGACAAAATTGATAGAGATGATCTGTTTGTGTGTTAGGACAGAACAACAAGAGGACACGAGAACAAACTGAAAAGGACTACATGCAAGAGAGATATAAAAAAATACAGCTTCCCATATAGAAGCATAGAAGCCTGGAATAAACTTGATGCAGAAGTAATTAATGCAACAAATATTCACGATTTCAAAAGCAAACTGGATAATAGTAGATTTGGAGACGGGACAGTACAAGCATAGCTCTTTCCCTGTATATTACAACTAGGTAAACACACACACACACACACACATCAATGGGAAGATGAAACAGAAGGAAGGGATGACGATGATATAAATTTGGGAGAGTTGAAATATAAGCTTCGGGATAGAAGGGTGATGGATCTTGAAAAATTAGTTGAAGGACTATTGGAGAAGGTTAAGTTGTATAGTGAGGATCACGATAAAGTATTGAAAAGGCTCACAGCAGTGGAAGTGAAGATGACTCAAATGCAAGATGACAACGGGAAATTGAAGGTGGAAAACGAGAGTCTGAAAGATCAGATCAGGAAAAGTGAAGAATTAATGCAGAAAGGAAAGGAGGAAATTAAGGAAAGTGTGAAGAGTGTGGAGGTTCAGAGAAACAAATGGATAAGTGAATGCAATACAGAGAGAGAATCTTTGATGAAAATTATCGACGAGCAAAAGAAAGAAGAACAAAATCTGAGACAGAAAGTGGTGAAAGTAATAAAGGAGGAAGAAAAACTAGTAAGAAACACAGTTGAAAAGTATAAACAAGTGGTTGTCTTTGGACTGAAAGAAGAGAAGGTTGTAAACAAAAGGGAAAGAGAAGAAAAAGAAAGGAACACGCTAACTAAAATACTAAAAAAAGTTACTAGTGAAGATAACCAAGTCATGCAGCAAGTGGAAGAGTTTCACAGGATTGGTAAATATGAGGATGATAAGGTTAGACCTATAAGGATCAAGTTTGCAACACAGGTACAAGTAGAGGAAGTTTTGAGCGGATCTTGGAGGTTGTCTGGTGACGAGGACTATAAAAATGTATGGATAAACAGGGACCTGGACGAAGCTGAGAGGTTGAAGCAAAAAGAACTGATAAACGAGGCTAAGCAAAAAAACGACCAGCGAACAGAGGAGGAGAAGAAACAGTTTTACTGGAAAGTGAGGGATATGAGAATAATAAAGAAAAGGTATACAAGGATTTAAATAAAGTATGTTATACAAATGTAAATGGGCTGCTGTCAACAAAAGAGGAAATAAATGAGTTACTGAATAGAAATAAACCGGATATTGTGATATTGACAGAGACGAAGTGGAGAAGTGAATGGGGTATTCCTGATGTTGGTGATGGAAAGTACGATGTGTGGATAAGGAATAGAAGGAATAAAGGAGGAGGAGGAGTAATGATTTTGACTAAAAAGTGTGTTAGAGTGGAAAAGGTTACTAGGAGTGAGGATAAGTCAGAGATTTTACAAGTGGCTGTGACAAGTGCTAATGGTAAAACTGTAAACTATGTAGGAGTGTATGTGCCCCCAAAGACAAATGCTTGGGAAAGAGAGGAGCATGAAGATATGTTGGTGGACGTGTTAAGGGGTCTCGAAAAAATTGTGGAGGATAGCAATGACGTGGTTATCGCTGGGGATTTTAATTGTAAGGATGTGAACTGGGAGGTGATGACTGCCAGTGGAGGAGAAAACTCTTGGAGTAATAGACTTCTAAATTGGGCGGTGGAAAACTTGTTGACACAATGGGTGGACTGTGATACCAGATTTAGTGGAGGTGATATACCATCTAGGCTTGATTTGGTGTTCACCAAGGATAGGGAGAGTATTGAGGACTTGCAATGTGAAAGCCCCCTGGGAAAAAGTGACCATGTGCTGATAAATTTTGAGATGAGAAATGAAAATGAGATCATAAATGAGGAGTATAAGGAGAAGAGATTTAAATATGGGAGAGCTGATTTTAAGAAATTAAAAGACTTCTTTGTTGAGGTGGAATGGAAGGACTTTGAGCAGGCTGAGAATGTTCAAGAGAAATGGAATGAATTTTTGAAGATTTACAATATTGCAGTGGAGAAATTTGTACCTAGAGGAAAACCAGGAGGTAGAAAAGGGAAAGAATGGTTCAATGCAAAATGTAAAAGTGCAAGAAATGACAAGAAAAATGCTTGGAATAGATGGAAGAAGAGGAAAACTGAAAACAGATGGGACGAGTACATTAAAGCTAGGAACGAATATGTCGAGATAATAAGAATGGAGAGAAGAAAATATGAAAGAGATGTAATAGACAAGTGTATAGATGAACCCAAGCTGTTTTACAAACACATCAATGGGAAGATGAAACAGAAGGAAGGGATAACAAAGCTGAAAGTGGAAGAAACAGTCTACGAAGAGGCTCAGGATATGGCGGAGGTGATGAATGAACGCTTTAGATCAGTGTTCACTGTGGAGAGAGAGTTCGAGCCTGTAGAGGAAGTCTTCAAAGGGACCTCGATGAAAAATGTTCTGTTACAAATGAGGAAATATTTAAGATGATGAAGGAGCTGGATGTCAATAAATCAATGGGACCAGATGGAGTATCAAACTGGATTTTGAAGGAATGCTGTGAGCAATTGGCTGGGAAAATTCATAGTGTGGTGGTAACATCATTGACGCAGGGAAGAGTGCCTAAGGACTGGAAAAGGGCAAATATCACACCGATATTTAAAGGGGGAAATAAGGAAAACCCGCTAAACTATAGACCAGTGTCCTTGACCAGCGTTGTGGGGAAGATGTGTGAGAGAGTGATTAAGGAGAGATGGATGGAGCACTTGGAGAGGCATAAAGTATTAACAAATTGCCAGTTTGGATTTAGAAAGGGGAGATCATGCTCCACAAATTTGTTATCTTTTTACTCAAAAGTGATTGATGTTATTCAAGAAAGGGATGGATGGGTGGACGGTGTATACCTGGATTTAAAGAAGGCTTTTGATAAAGTACCGCATCGAAGATTAATATGGAAAATTGAAAAGTACGGAGGAATTGGAGGAAAACTACTGGAGTGGATGGAGGATTATCTTCATGATAGAGAAATGAGAACAGTAATACGTGACCAGTGTTCGTCTTGGCTCAAGGTAACCAGTGGTGTCCCACAAGGGATCTGTGTTGGGACCATTAATGTTTGTGATTTACGTTAATGACTTGAGTGATGAAGTTGACAGTTACATAAACCTGTTTGCGGATGATGCAAAATTAATGAGGAAAGTTGAAAATGTAAATGACTGTATGATGCTACAAAATGACTTAAACAAGATCAATAGTTGGAGTAAATCATGGCAAATGGAATTTAACTTGAGTAAATGCAAGGTGATGGAGTTTGGTAAGAGCCAAAAGAGAGTGCGATATGATTATGAGATGAATGGTGTCAGGTTGGAGAAATCAAAAGAAGAAGTGGATTTGGGAGTGACTGTTACAGAGGACTTGACTCCAGACAAACATATTGACAAAATTGCTGGTGGGATGATGAATTTATTAAAAAGGATGAGAGTGGCCTTTTCGTATCTGGATGAAAGGATGATAAAGAAGATTTTGACTTCTGTGGTACGACCGAGGTTGGAATATGCGGCAGTCGTGTGGTCTCCCCATAAAAAGAAAAATATTGCAAGGTTAGAAAGAGTTCAGAGAGCAGTTACGAAAGATGGTTCCCGAGATGAGTACTTTGACCTATGAAGAGAGACTGAAAAGATTAGAAATCACTACACTCGAGGAGAGAAGGGAAAGAGGTGATTTGATAAATGTCTATAGAATGGCGAATGGTATGGAGGACATGGATAGGGAAGACTTTTTACCCTTGGATACACGGAATACAAGAGGACATGGTTTAAAGTTGAAAAAGGAAAACTGTAGAAGGGACATCAAGAAGTATAGTTTTCCTCATAGAGTTGTAGATAAATGGAACGAACTGGGCGAGGAAGTTGTGAAGGCTGGGACTGTGCACACTTTTAAGAAGAAACTAGATAAAGGATACAGAGACGGGATACCATGAGATTACTCCCCTCCCGTAAACCACAACTAGGTAAAACACACACACACACACACACACACACACACACACACACACACACACACACACACACACACACACACACACACACACACACACACCTACACCTACCTTACTAGTTCTGTGTGGCCATGTTTGGCTGCCAGATGCAAAGGGTACAGACCAGTCTTGTTGGGCACATCAACACTGCATCCAAAAGCACACAGGGTCTGGGCAAGGGAAAGTAGACCCTCCCTAGCCACGATATGGATTGGTGCTTCACCCAACTGTGCACAAAAAATGGCAGGATGTTCACTTTAGGAGAAACATAATGTGTGTTAACTCACATGCATTTACTGTGTTCTGTACTTGAAATCTGAAGGAGGCTGTATGATATGATATAAATGTGATGAATATTATATGACTTTCCTGAATTTATAGATTGTGAATGCAAATTTGACCTGATGGAAAGTGGTATACTATTCACCTCATTAAAAATACATTACTTTTCCTCATCAGCTGTCTACGAATATGAGTTTCCTGTAAATATTTTCCTCAACTATCTATACATCTCAATTACAACTCATGAACAGCAATTATCAATGATCAAACTTGTAATAGCAGCTTGGCACCCATCACACATCACACATTAAGAGCCGGACACTGACAGGTATGGGATTCAAGGAGGTAAAACAACACTCACATCATCTGTAATGTCCGTGTTGGCCCCAGCATGAAGGAGGATACGGGCAGTCTGGATGTGATGGCGGGCCAGAGCGTGGTGGATGGGCGTGGCACCGTGGGCATCTTGGGCATCCACACAGGCACCGGCACCTACCAACCCACGCACACACTCCACATGGCCACGCCCACTGGCCACATGAAGGGGTGTTTGGCTCTCCTGTGGGCGTGTTAAGCTGTGTTAGGATGGCATGGCATGGCATGGTATGGTATGGTATTAAACTTCACAAAACCTATACTTTTTATTCTACTTCTCTCACATATAATTAATTGCCTTTCAAACACTCAAGTTCAATATATAAGTATTCTTTGTAAATGTAAGGTTAGTGTTGTGAAAGTGATATGTGTTTGAGGTAATCCTTAAATGTTGAAAGGATTACCATATATAAAGGTAGTGAAGTGAAGATGTAAGAAGACTCCACTAGAAGGCCAATCAGATGAGTACAAGGACCTCACCTTCATTCTTAACCTTGACCTTTCAAAAATTGTATGAAATGAAGCCTTAAAGTAAGTAGGTAATGTTGGTAAGTTTTGTAAAGTTATGGTACATTTTAACAAAGATATTTTCAAAATCATTCCATGTTATAAAAGTTAGACATTTTCCAGATTTTTAGGAATTTTGTGTTGCATGGTTGTCAGAAAATTGTTAACATAGACAACTAAACAAACACAAGTCAAATATAACCTGTCACAAATAAACCTACGCCAAATAACAGGCAAGAGGCAAGTCCATCATGCCTCTATAAAGCCTACTGGCGCCAACGGTTTGTGATATATATAAAAAAAAAACTCCTCTTGGTTGTTGGAGGTGATTATATCCCTGAAAGAAGTATGTGGTAAAGAATCAAGTTATATGTAGACTTTGGAAAGTAAAGTGAAGAATCCATAACAAATAGGATAGGTTGGAGTCTATCAAATAATTGTGGCAAATAAAATGATAATAATTAGGTAGCAAAACAGATAAAAATGTATTCCAGTTAGAAAACTCAATAACAAGTCCATTGTGATGTATATCAAATGAAAAAGAAAGCATGAAGTAACATACTCTGATGAAAAAACAAATACTGCACCTCTTAAGTAACATAGATTGAAGCCCAAGAAGCACACAGAGTGTAGGTGGTGAAGCTGTACCCACCTTGTCTGTTAGCTCGGTGTTGGCCGAGGCGGAACACAAGTGGTGGACGATGCGAGGGAACCCGTGCCAGACTGCTATGTGCAGCGCTGTCTCTCCATGCTACACACACATAACACACACAAGTCATTGGGAGGAGCAGTGGGCCAGCCAACATGAGCATACATGGAGCAGTGCCAAGGTGGATGAATGGATCGAAGAATGAGGTTTAAGAGCCACATTTCAACCATCCATCCATCCATCCATTCATCCATCTAGTGGTGCACTATTCCTCAACATCTACCTTGGCTACCAGCATTACGGTACAGCGTCACTAGTGCTTGGTGCCAACTATATCTCTGGTAATGGAATGCTCTAAAACTGAAAATGTTACTATGAACAGTGTGTCATCCTCTATTAAATCTATAAACAGAAGTAA
Organism: Metacarcinus magister; assembly: GCA_029783475.1. Classification (NCBI taxonomy): domain Eukaryota; kingdom Metazoa; phylum Arthropoda; class Malacostraca; order Decapoda; family Cancridae; genus Metacarcinus; species Metacarcinus magister. The sequence continues at coordinate 4,698,847 of JAPQNM010000041.1, read as the reverse complement.
CCATAAAGTAATATGTAGCCATGATATGTAATGTTAACAAAGTGTACACTTACATCATCTTGAAGGTCAATGTTCATGTTACAAAGGCACAGGTTCTGCACCACCATAGTGTGTCCGTAGCGGCAGGCCACGTGCAGACATGTCTCTCCATTCTAAGAGACAATAGGAGGTGACCACTTATAGAAGGCATTGTTCAGCCTTGAACAGTACATGAGGTTTTATTTGTGCCATATTGCTTTCAATCTGATTTATACACTACATGCTATGATATATTGTTCCTGTGACTCTTAATCAATCAGTGTCAAATGGTGTTCCATCTTACTGGCTAAACATGAATAATTCACATGTCTGAGCCTACCTAGTTCTATTAAGGATGAAAAGTTGAATAGATAACTCATGATTACATTACATTTTATCTTACCTTATTAGATGTGTTAATTTGTGCTCCTTGCTCAATAAGGTAAGCAATGATGTGTGCATGACCTTGACGGGCAGCCCAGTGCAGAGGCGTATCTCCCTGGCTATCTGTACTCTCTATCCCTCCTCCCTTCTTCACTAGGAACTTGAGAGCATCCAGCTGCCCCAGACCACATGACAGATGGATGGCACTCTCCCCATGCTGAAGGGAGACATTCAGGCACGCCAGATGAGAGGAGCAAGCAAAAGAGTAAGACTGATTACATAACAGTGGACGAGAAATTAAGAAGGATGTATGAAGGGTCAGACCACTATGTTGTGTTAGCAAAGATAAATATAAGAGGTAGATGGGAGTATGGAAGGAGAAATGGCAAGGGGAAGGTGAGTAAGGTGTTAGCTAGTGAAAGGATGGATAGGATAGAGGCTAAGGAGAAGTATGAAAGGAAGGTATGTGAAAGACTGACAGAGGCTAAGTTGACAGTTGCAGACGAAGTAAATGTTAGTAAGGTATTTAGGGTATTCAAAGATGCAGCTGAAGTATAGACAGATGAGATAAAGGAGGCTATAGAAGAGAAAAGGAAAACATAAACAAATGAAGCAAAGGAATATGGTAGAAGAGATAAGAGTGAGGAGGAGAAAGGATTACAAGTCTTGGAATAGGAAGGTTAAAGAGTGAGTGAAAGAGTATTGAAGGAAAGTAGATGATGAATTTAGAGAGGATGAAGTTTGTGTAAGTGGTAAAGAGGAGCTAAAAGAACGTATACAGAATGATCAGACAAAAAGAGAACCAATAGTCAAGCATGGGTATGGAAGTGTGTGTGTGTGTGTGTGTGTGTGTGTGTGTGTGTGTGTGTGTGTGTGTGTGTGTGTGTGTGTGTGTGTGTGTGTGTGTGTGTGTAGAAAGGAGTTTATAAAGAGGAATTAAAGAAAGTAATAGACAACCATAAGTGAGTTCAGGCTGCAGGTATGAATGGCATAACTCCAGACATGTTCAAATAAGGCGGAGAAACAGTGTTGGAATGTATGTGTGTGTGATGTGACCTTGTATAGAGGCAGAGAGAAGTACCAGATGAGTGGAAGAAGGGTTTTATTGTACCACTGCATAAAGGTAAAGGTTGTAAAGATGAGTGTAATAATTATAGAGGGATAAGTTTGCTTAGCGTGACAGGAAAAGTGTTTGGGAGTATCCTGACGGAGACCTTGATGGCAGTAACTGAAGGGAAGGTTAGTGAAGAGCAACGACAGTTTAGGAAGGGTAAAGGATGTGTGGATCAGATATTTGCAATTAAAATGATGATAGAGAAGTGTTAGGGAAGGATGAAAAAGTATATGCAGCCTTTGTAGACCTAGGAAAGGCATATGAAAAAATTGACAGGGAAGCTTTTTGGAATGTTCTGAAACTTTATGTTGTCGGCATGAGTTAAGGCATTTTATAGGGAGGCAAGTGCATGTGTGAGGATGGATGGAGAGCTAAGTGAAAGTTTTCCTTTAGGAGTTGAGGTGAGACAAGGATGTGTGATGTCGACATGGCTGTTTAATATTTTTATGGATGGGTGTATGAATGAGCTGAAAATTAAAGTGAGGAATGTAGGTGCAACACTATAAATAAATGGCAGTGGTTGCATGCTTGCTTACAAAGGGTGAAGAGGAACTTTAGAGAATGGTGGATGAATTTCATAGTGTATGTACAAGAAAAAAGCTGAAGGTGAATGCTGGGAAAAGTAAGGTAATGCAGTAGATGTGGTTGACTTTAATACACCTTATAGGGTGAATGTGCCAACAGAAGGAAGGTGTGAGGTATATCTTGGATAGAAAATGGAGGAAGTGAAAGCGTTTCAGTATTTGGGAAAGACAACTTGAATTTAGAACAGGAAGGTCATGTGTCACAAACTGATTAAGTTTTTACACAAGAATGATAGATATAACACAAGAAAGAGATGGATGGGCGGATTGCATATATTTAGACTTAAAAAAGGTATTTGATAAGGTTCCACACAGGAGATTACTATGGAAGTTGGAACACATTGGAGGATTGACAGGAACATTAAAGAACTGGATGGAAAACTACCTGAAAGGAAGGGAAATGAGAACAGTAGTAAAGGATGAAAAATCTGAATGGAGAGAAGTGAAAAGTGGAGTACCACAGGGATCAATTTTGGCACCAATAGTGTTTTTAATATATGTAAATGACATGACAGAAGGAGTAAGCAGTTACATAAGTCTGTTTGCAGATGATGCAAAATTACTAAGAAAGATAGGAAACCACAAGGATTGTGAGGAGCTACAGAATGATATAAACAAGATATATGAATGGAGCAGGACATGGGAAATGGAATTTAATGCAAAAACAGCCATGGGAAACAGTGAAATGAGACCCTCATGGACATATAAGTTAAGACAAAATATTATATCATATATAAAATTTAAAAATTTTAAATTTGGGAGTGGTAATACAGAACAAATTATCACCAGAGAAACAGATGAAATATTTGGTGACACTTTCATGATGCTAAGGAATATACGAATGGCTTTTCATTTCCTAGATAAAGATATGATGAAAAAAATTATAACTACAATGATCAGACCAAAACTGGAATATGCAGAAGTAATATGGTCCCCGCACATGCACGCACGCACACACACACATGGTCCCCACACAAGAAAAAACATGTGTTGAAATTAGAAAGAATACAGAGAATTGCAACTAAGATGGTGCCAGAATTGGAAGACCTAACATATGAGGAAAGATTAAAAGAAATGCACTTAACAACATTAAAAGAAAGAAGAGAAAGAGGAGGTGACTTAATCACAATATATAAATTGATGAACAACCTGGAGGAAACAGATAGAAAAGACCTAATACTAAGAAGAAAAGGAGAGGCTAGAAATTTGATGGGAAACAAGAAAAAAATTCTGAAAGGAATTGGTTTCAACGATACAAAAAAGGACAGTTTTCCCCAAAGAAGTATAGATATTTGGAATGGACTGAAGGAAGAGGTGATAATGGCAAAGAATGTACAAACAACTGAAGGAAAAACTGTACAAATATAGATACAGAGACAGGACCACATGAGATGTATACAACACCAAGGTAAATCCTCACCTTGTTGGCCAGGTTGACATCAATATTCTGGGCAACAGTGAACAGTTTTTCCAGTCCTGGCAGGTTACCTTCCTCCACCGCCGCCACCATGGCTGACAACACAAAGCTGGAGTCCTGCAAAGCATAAGTGGTGGTGAGTAGGGTGATCAAGACGGCAAAACAGGATTACTTTGATGCATGTCATGATAATGATGATGATGATGATGATGATGATGATGATGATGATGATGATGATGATGATGATGATGATGATGATGATGATAGTGATGATGATTGTGATGATGACAAAAGCAAGAAACAGTAATGATTCTAAAAACTTACAATGATGAGGATAATGAAATCATCTTAATGACAACTAATAACACCTCCATATAAACATTAGGAGATTGTGACATGAAAATTAACTCATAATAATACTGATGTAAAACATACATGTGTACAATATTGGAGACACTTGTATATATATATATATATATATATATATATATATATATATATATATATATATATATATATATATATGAGTAACTATACTGTGACTTGTATTTATTCTGTTTTTAATGTACATCAGTGGTAGTGGTAGTGACACAAGTAGTAGTACAGGTAATAATTGCAGTATAAATAAGAAGGAATATTCTTATATAACCTTAACATTTTTCACACAAATATTAAGGGTTGATTGACTTTCATTAGATGCTGCAACAAGTCCTATGACACTGACTATGAAGGGTTAGGTTACACAACAAAGAACCAGATATATAATCAAGAGAGTAATAATCTATCTATCTACCTATGTATACCAAGCTGTTCTCCCCCTACAGAAGAGCAGTCAAGACAAGGCACACACACACACACACACTCAGGCACACATACATACACCGAGGCACACACACACACACACATTCAGGCACACACACACACACTCAGGCACACATACACACACCGAGGCACACACTCAGACACACACTCAGACACACACACACACACTCAGGCACACACATACACACCGAGGCACACACACACACACACACTCAGGCACACATACACACACCAAGGCACACACACACACACACACTCAGGCACACATACACACACCGAGGCACACACACACACTCAGGCACACATACACACACTCAGGCACATACACACACACTCAGGCACACATACACACACTCAGGCACATACACACACACTCAGGCACACATACATACACTCAGGCACACACACACACACACACACACATACACTCAGGTACACACACACACACTCAGGCACACATACACACACTCAGACACACTTACACACACTCAGACACACACACACTCAGGCACACTTACACACACTCAGACACACTTACACACACACTCAGGCACACACACACACACTCAGGCACACATACACACACACTCAGGCACACATACACACACACTCAGGCACACACACACACACACACACACACACTCAGGCACACACACACTCAGGCACACATACACACATTCAGGCATACATACACACACTCAGGCACACATATACGCACACACGGACACACATACATGTTGAAGACACTTTCTGAAAAAATTTGTTCAGTACTTCACAACAGAATCCGAATTTGAAAAACCACAGACAAAAGAGAAAAAATGAGGTGTGGGAAATCAAGATTAATAGAGAAGAGATAAAGGAAATGATGAAGGAATGAAATGAGAAAAGGCAATAGGACCAGATGGAGCATCAGGATATATCTTAAAAGAATGTAGACAAGAAATGGCTGGGCCAATCTAATATATAATTGACAAATTCTGTGTGTGTGTGTGTGTGTGTGTGTGTGTGTGTGTGTGTGTGTGTGTGTGTGTGTGTGTGTGTGTGTGTGTGTGTGTGGGTGGGTGGGTGGGTGGGTGGGTGGGTGGGTGGGTGGGTGGGTGGGTGGGTGGGTGGGTGGGTGGGTGGGTGGGTGGGTGGGTGGGTGGGTGGGTGTGTGTGTGTGTGTGTGTGTGTGTGTGTGTGTGTGTTAGCAGTAAAACCGATCTAAATGTGGTTGGATCGAGCTGAAACTTGGAGGGGGTACTCAGTGGGACCCCCTTTGTGTCTTCCCGGGCAACGCCGGGTACTCTGCTAGTTGATGATATAATTGAGTGTTCTATAAAAGCAGGAAAGTCCCTAAAGAATGGAAAAGATCTGATATAATGCCTATTTACAAGAATGGAAACAAAGAAGAACCACTTCATTATAGACCAGTGTCATTGAGCAGCATAGTGTGCAAGACATGTGAGAAGGTCATCAAGAAACAATGGACTGATTACTTAGAAAGAGAAGGAATAATATCAGATAGACAATTTGGATTCAGAACAGGAAGATCGTGTGTCACCAACTGATTAAGTTTTTATTCAAGAGTAATAGATATAACACAAGAAAGAGATGGATGGGCGGATTGCATATATTTAGACTTTAAAAAGGCATTTGATAAGGTTCTGCACAGGAGATTACTATGGAAGTTGGAACACATTGGAGGATTGAAAGGAACATTAAAGAACTGGATGGAAGACTACCTGAAAGGAAGGGAAATGAGAACAGTAGTAAAGGATGAAAAATCTGAATGGAGAGAAGTGAAAAGTGGAGTGATATAAACAAGATACATGTAGTATATGAATGGAACAAGACATGGGAAATGGAATTTAATGCAAAAAAATGCCATGTGTTGGAAATGGGAAATAGTGCAATGAGACCCTCATGGACGTATAAGTTAGGGGAAAATATTATATCAATAGCAAAAGAAGAGAAAGATTTTGGAGTGGTAATACAGGACAACTTATCACCAGAGAAACATATAAATAGAATATTTGGTGACACTTTCATGATGCTAAGGAATATATGGATGGCTTTTCATTTCCTAGATAAAGATGTGATGAGAAAAATTTTAACTACAATGATCAGACCAAAACTGGAATATGCACAAGAAAAAACATGTGTTGAAATTAGAAAGAATACAGAGAATTGCAACTAAGATGGTGCCAGAATTGGAAGACCTAACATATGAGGAAAGATTAAAAGAAATGCATTTAACAACACTAAAAGAAAGAAGAGAAAGAGTTGACTTAATCACAATATACAAATTGATGAACAACTTGGAAGAAACATATTGAAAAAATTGATAAAATGAATTTGCTTAAATGACACGAAAAAAAGTACAGTTTTCCCCAAAGAAGTATAGATACTTGGAATGGACTGAAGGAAGAGGTGATAACGGCAAAGAATGTACATCAACTGAAGGAAAAACTAGACAAATGTAGATACGGAGACAGGACCACACGAGTGTAGCTCAGGCCCTGTATACTACAACTAGGTAAATACACATAGGCTACACTCCTCTCACTTAGCCCTAGGCACCCATAGGAGAAGGGAGGTACCCCCCACCCAAACACTGCGCATCTGGTCACTCATGCAATGGAGATGAGGGCGGGGGTCATATCCATAACAGTCCAAGGGTTTACCCATACAACTTCTTATTTAACTCATGCCCTTTCCCTACCCACACCCAATATGATCCAAGGGTCACACCACATGGGTAAGAACCTTCTTCAAAGGTTGTCAAGGTTGTGTCCTTAATCATGCATTCACCACTGCTCTCCATTCACTTTTATCACACACACAATTATCCTTCCTTGCTCCACAGACAGTCCTCTTTCATTCAAAGCTATTTTCACACCACAAATCCAGCGGAGAACTTTCCCATCAATCCCATGGGTTCTAACCTTACTTAGTAGTCTATCATGTGGAACCTTATCAAATGCTTTACTGAAGTCAAGGTATATAATATCGTAATTCGCATCATTATCTACTGCCTCATAAACATTCCTATAAAAAGTTAATAAGTTAGTGAGACATGACCTACCCTTGCTGAACCCATGTTGTGAATCATTTATTAAACTAAACTTTTCCAAATGCTCTCTAATCTTATTTGCAATACTACTCTAGTAATTTACTTACAATTGAAGTCAGACTGACGGGTCGGTAATTAGACATTAATGCTCTATTTCCCTTCTTAAAAATCGGAACTACGTTTGCTTGCCTCCACATTGAAGGAACCTCTCCTAAATCCACTGATTTCCTGAAAATATTAACTAAAAGCTGGCTAACCACCTCTTTACATTCTTTAATTACCCTGGGATAAACCTCATCTGGACCTGGTGATTTAAACTTCATCATTTTATCTATTTCCTTTACCATTAATTCCCTAGTTAATTCAACATCTTTTAGGTTTTCATTTTCCTTGCCTCTAAATATTTGCTCGCAAACAGGAACTATGTGTTTGTCTTCCTTAGTAAAAAACATTTAATTAAGAAATAATCATTTAGAACCTTACACATATCCTCCCCCGAACTTACCATCTCTTCCTGATATATTTTCAACGGACCCACCAACTCCCTACTTTTTGTTCTATATACTTAGGGTAAGTTTTAACCTGGCTAGCTACCTTAATCTTGTGTTTTTTCTTTGCTGTTCGTGTTGCCTTCTTGACTGTCCTTGCTAATGCAATATACTGTTCCCTATAGTTCTCCTGTCATGCTTTAACCCTTTTATATATGTTTCTTTTCAGTCCTATTATATACTTTAGTTTGTTAGTCATCCATTTTGGATCGTTCTTACGTGATCTTATCGCCCTATAAGGAATATTTTGTTTCTGACCTGCATTCAAATTATCAAGGAAAAATGTATATGCCTCCTCAGCCTTGACCTCACTGACTCCCCCTCCTGTAAAAGCCTGATCTGACCTCCCTTCACCTGCTTCCTCCCCCTCTGAACCTAACCTCACCTCACCTTCCCCCTCTAACGGACTCCAGCTAATCCCCTCCAGGTGTCTTCTTAATCCCTCATAATAAGCCTTTCTCAAGTCAGGTACTCTATGCTTATTGACACTCCTAACGTCTTTCTCCCCTTTTAAGATAAACCTAATTTCACAATGATCGCTGTTACCTAACTGCCCCCCAACATCTGCTTCCTTAACTAAATCATCTAGGTTAGTTAGTATTAAATCTAGAATACTATCACCTCTAGTAGGTTCCCTGTAGGTTCCCCTGATTACCTGGTTTAGAAAGTTATGCTGAACTAACTTTAACAAATCCTCAGCATCATTATCATCCACAGTTAGTTCCCAGTCAATGTTCCATGAATTAGAATCACCTATCACACATAACTGTTCATACTTACACGCCCTGTTTATCTCCTGCCATATAGGAATAGAATCGCCTGTACTCAGGTTTGGAGGCCTATACAGTATACACTACGTACACCCAAAACAGTTTTTTGGAAGACAGACTTACAGAGGATGATGTAATACTCTTGTTGGAATGAATGTTGTATTACACTGTTCTTAATTGTTTTTTTTCCCTATTACCTTCATTGATACAGTACTGTTAGTTAGAGGAGACATAAACATAAGTCTATTGATATGAAAACATCCATAATAATATTAAAAAATATGTAAATTCATCTGTATTTCATGTTATGTGCATTTTTAATTCAGTTATTCTATCGTTTTTTAATATGCGAAATAATATTCTGTACCAATTAGATTTCATGTTGAAATCAAATTAATACATAAAAAATTTATCTAAATTACATATATCTGATTTAAATCAAATAAATCAGATTTTCAATTTTTTTTAAATAAGAAAGAATTCACAACTTTGCTATATGTGAAAATTATGTTAATAAGAGAAGGCCTTGTCTGAGCCCGCTAACCCCAACAACACAGGCCCATGAAAATAACAATAACAATAATAATAATAATAATAATAATAATAATAATAATAATAATAACAATAATGATAATAATAATAATAATAATAATAATAATAATAACAACAATAATGATAAGACTAAAATAATAAGAATAAAAGCAGTAGTAGGGTTAAGGAGAATATGCATGAAAAAGTTGCTGATAGAGGGGGAGGAGTTGAACCAGCAAGGAGGGAGTGTAGATGTACTAGTAGTAGTAGTAGTAGTAGTAGTAGTAGTAGTAGTATAATAGTAGTAGTAGTAGTAGTATAATAGTAGTAGTAGTAGTAGTAGTAGTATAATAGTAGTAGTAGTAGTAGTAGTAGTAGTATAATAGTAGTAGTAGTAGTAGTAGTATAATAGTAGTAGTAGTAGTAGTAGTAGTAGTAGTAGTAGTAGTAGTAGTAGTAGTAGTATAATAATAGTAGTAGTAGTAGTAGTAGTAGTATAATAGTAGTAGTAGTAGTAGTAGTAGTAGTAGTAGTAGTAGTAGTATAATAATAATAGTAGTAGTAGTAGTAGTATAGTAGTAGTAGTAGTAGTAGTAGTAGTAGTATAATAGTAGTAGTAGTAGTATTATAGTAGTAGTAGTAGTAGTAGTAGTAGTAGTAGTAGTATAATAGTAGTAGTAGTAGTAGTAGTAGTAGTAGTAGTAGTAGTAGTAGTAGTAGTAGTAGTAGTAGTAGTAGTAGTAGCAGCAGCAGCAGCAGCAGCAGCGCATTAATTTTAATACAAAAATAACCCCAATAATACAACAAAATAAACAAAAAACATTCAGGTTTTGTGGATTGAAGTGAAATGCATTACCTGAAGGAGCTGTGGATCCAGGTTATCCAGTTGAGGGCGAGGGTGTTCCAGATAGAAGTGATGCTGAAACCCTGACGAAGGCGCGGCAGCTGACGGGGTGGCGGCCGAGGACTTAGAAGCCTCATTGCTACCACCTCCTTCATCTCCGTCTCCATTAACACAGCTCTCGCCCTCCCCTTTATTTTCACTCAAGTAATCACCATCTGTGCTACCCGCGGGCGTGGAGGCAATTGCTGTTGCTGTTGTTGTTGTTGTTGTTGTGGCGGTGGTGGTGGTGGTTATGAGTTCAAATTCACTTTCAGGAGAGGAATGTCCTTTAGTCTCCTGTTTACCGGTGCCGCTTTGTGCGTCATCACCACTGGATGCAGAGTATAAAAGCTGCGGCCGTTGTTCACTTCGTGTTGTCATCACTACTAGTTTGTTTGCCTTGTTTTCTTAATGTCTGAACACTTTCTCTCACACTCGTTCGCCGCGGAGGATAAGTCAAAGTAGGTTTTCAACAGTTGCTGCTGGACACAGCGAATACCACTTCATTGGTCTTTTTTAGGGGCAACACACTAGGTTTACTTCATCTTCAAACCTTATCAGTTAAATAACCAGTAGTAACACCTTCCCAACACCAATAAAGCATGTGGAGTAACACCCGTCAAACAATACGAACAATACTCCCCCTTACATTTTGCTTACATGTTAACTGAACCTCCAACGCTTGCTTCTTTTCTCCTACTGTCCTCTTTACAGGGTCTGGCGGTAAGCGGGATTTTGTTTACGTATTTTTGTTTTCCCTTAGCCAGTACCCTTTTAATGTATATAAAAATAATAATAATAATAAAAAAAAAAGTAATTCCCTAACACAATATGATCTACGTTTACGATTATTTAGACTTATACCGAACCCTAAACACAACACAATTCACGAATGAGCTTACAAATATTCCTTCCCGTGCCCTAAAGGTTGCGGGTTCATACATACATACAAATACACACATGCATTCTTCATACATACACACACATCCATACATGCATTCTTCATACATACACACATCCATACATGCATTCTTCATACATACACACGCATCCATACATACATTCTTCATGCATACACACCATCATCGCAACATCCACGAATCCTTTCCTTTCATTTACACTTACAACACCACCTCTCCTCGCTACACTCCCTGGCAAAGACAGCAATGAAAGGAATACCGAAAAGTGACAGTAGACCACCGCGGAGTGAGAGTTAAGTAGTGGAGTGGACACGGTCACTCTCCCTCCCTATCCTCCCTTCCCACAACGGTACGGAGGAGGTAGGGCGGGGAGGGAACGCCACAGTCCTTCCTCTCTTCACTCTCAAAAGGTCACCACCGACTGACCGATCAAAACCGATACATCAGCTCGGGACGCAGCCAATCTAGCGCCACGCAATGAAACTGAAGGAGGTAAGGAGGTTGATAACGGAGGCAAAGGAGACACGAGAATTAGGCGTAAGGAAGGGAGGGGAGGGAAGGGAGAAGAGAGAAGAGGAAGGGAAGGCACTCACTTTCACAACATTATGAAGAGTATATGCATTGGGTAAGACCGTCAGCTAATTTTTTTTTTCTCTCTCTCTCTCTCTCTCTCTCTAACTGGCAGCTAGGGAGGAGAGTGGGAGGTGATCGATTAACACACCGTCAATTTTATCCAAGTTTTTTTTCTTTCCACACAGCGTCATCCACTCACCTTTATTTTACACACACACACACACACACACACACACACACACACAAAGAGGGTCAGTAAACATTATTGAGTTGAAATTTCTCTAGTTTCACACTTTCCCTCCTCCACTACTATAATCATCATCATCACTTCAACGCACTTTCATATCACGCATCACCATCACCATCACCATCACCACCACCACCACCACCACTGTCCCTTCCAGCCACTGGACATTATATACATACATACATACATACATATATATATATATATATATATATATATATTTATTTATTTATATATAAATGTATTCATATATATATATATATATATATATATATATATATATATATATATATATAATAATAATAATTTTCTATTTTTATATTTTTACGTATCCTAACTAATGTAACCAAACCTAGCATAACATAACTGAACTACCACATGCCATATACAATCTAATTCCTCATTATATATTTTCAGAATAACCGCCTTCATATCGTTCCTAATGAAGACATTATTATCCGTAAGTCATTATGGTTGCATATCTTTGACCCAGCCATGCGGGAATCCTATCACCTGATGAGGGACGAGTTTGTTCACAGATGGCGCTCAAAGCAAAAGCAGGACAGCTCGATGGCCTGAACATGAATCAAGACGGAGAAACTCAGTGTCTCATCGATATAAGTTTGCTCGCAGGAACGCGCCTAAAAATACCACCATTGGACACCATAGCCACGTGACACTAAACTAAGTCAGGCCACCATAACTTGACCTACAATATTATCATCAATCCATAATGCACTATAACCACAGTTGACACCATACAACACCACAACACCACACACCCACAACACTGTTACCACTCTGCACAATAAAACATCATAATTATAGAGATTATGATTACGCTATTGATAAAGAGCAACACGTTTCACCACAAGACACAACACTGTTAACACACACACACACACACACACACACACACACTATAAACCAACAAAATATATTTCAACGTGCATTACATCAACGAAAAAATATCATATTTCTTATACACTACGCTTGTTTTACCTCGCAGGATGTGACGCAAATCCTCACCGCCACCAGAGGAGAGAATATGACAACAAAAACAGGATTACGATGAAAATGAGTATTGAGTTGGGGGGGGAAGAGGGGGAAGAGGAGGAGGAGGAGGAGGAGGAGGAGGAGGAGGAGGAGGAGGAGGAGGAGGAGGAGGAGGAGGAGGAGGAGGAGGAGGAGGGAGGGAGGGAGGGGTAGGGGGAGGGGGAGGGGGAGGGGGAGGGGGAGGGGGAGGAGGAGGAGGAGGAGGAGGAGGAGGAGGAGGAGGAGGAGGAGGGACGGAAGGAAGGCCAAATGAATAAATAACGAAAGGAAGGAATGAAGGAAGCACGATAAGCAGAAAGAAAACTTAAATAACGAGGACCTCCAGAATGATGTCCTGGAAGAGGAAGAGGAGGAGGAGGAGGTAAGGGCGAGGACAAGGCTTGATTCCTTCACCACCACCAACGTGCCTCCTGCCCGAGGATCAATACTTTCAGGTAAACTTAGTGAGCTGAGTACGGGCCAGTGTGCGGTGGTGGTGGTCGTAGTACCATTAGTAGTAGTAGTAGTAGTAGTAGTAGTAGTAGTAGTAGTAGTAGTAGTAGTAATAATAATAATAATAATAATAATAATAATAATAATAATAAATAATAATAATAATGATAATGATAATCTATCTATCTATATGTCATGGTGTTATACCCACTCCCCTCCCACTCAGTGCCTTGTCTGGTCACAGGCGAGTATACAGAGGATGGGCTTAACAGTCCCTTCTCCGTCCTTGAGTCGACTTTTACGAACCGCAGGGA
>JAPQNM010000041.1:4642679-4680179 GCA_029783475.1 Metacarcinus magister | reverse complement strand
CTATTAACTGACGCAGTCTGTGTGTTGTGTCTCCCTTAAGGGTGGCTGGTTGTGACATCATTCATCTGGCAGTAATAGTGCACCGCTCTGCTCTGTAACCACACCGAGGGATGACATCAGTAAATCCAGCCTGCCAGTTTTTTCAAAGTGCTTGCGAGTGTTGTCTCCTCAACACGGTTCATTCTCTATAGTTTTTCTCCTCTACATAAAATATGAAGAATCCCAAGCACTCTACCAAAGAGCAGCTGGCAAGCATTGTGTCACTCTTCAAGTCAGGACACTCAGTAAAGGATATCTCAAAAATTGTTGGATTAGCAGAGCAAACTGTTCAAAAGTGGATAAAGAAATTTAAGGATGGTGGCGCGAAGGAAGAACCAGAACATGGACAACGATCTGGTAGACTAAAAATGACCACTCAACGAACTCTAAACCTTATCCAGCAGCAAGTGGAGGCAAACCCATGCATATCAGCAGGAGAAATAAAAGGAAATAACCCACAACTGCTAATTCATGTCTCCAGGAGAACAGTGCAGCGTATCCTGCATGACAGGCTACCTTATCGCAGCCACCCCCTCCCGCCACCCACCCCCACAAACATCGTCTAACTTGTCAGCAAGTAATATATAGGACTGTTTTTTGCCGAATATATTGTTAGTGGGATGAAAGCAAGTGGAGGCAAGTCCTATGGAGTGATGAAGCAATGTTTTCTGTGGCTGGGAACAGAGTTGGTAATGTGTACTGACACAGTGACAGTGACCCATTGGACCCTCGCTACACAAGGAAGACAGAACAATTCCCTGACAGTGTTATGGTCTGAGGTGCTTTTGGTTATCATAGTCAGGGGAACTTAGTTGTGCTGCCAAGGAATGAGAACCTCAATAAAACACCTACCTGGAACTCTGCCAGAGTGTTTTGAGGCTTGTCAGACTGACATTGTTATGCAGAACGGTGCACCACACCACACCACACCACGCCATGCCACACAGCACGTGCTGTGAAACAGTGGTTACAACATTGCCAAGTTCACTACATTGAAGACTGGACTGGAAATTCCCCAGATTTAAACCCAATTGAATATTTATGTACAATCATCAAACGTGAGTTAAGGCAACATGACACACACTTCATTCCCAAGCAGAGCAACAAGTGTGGCACAATATTGAGCCACAGCATTTAAGGAACTTAGCAGATCCTGTCCCAAAACGTCTCAAAAAGTGCCAAATGTTGTATTCTTGTGCTAAAATCAACACTTTCACAACTCTCTCATAACGTTTTAATATCTGTAGTTTATCAGTAATTGTTAGAGTGACATGCTTAGGTTTGAACCCTGACTTACATGATGGTGTGGGAGTCATGGTAAGGGTGGAATATTAATGTAAAGTAAGTAAATCATCTGAGAGTAAACACTACAACCACTACCAAGGCAATAGGAAGGCAGACTGGGCCTCGTGGGTTGTATTGTTATGCGTTGAGACAATTCATTTCAACATTTTTTATTAATTTATCTTATATTTTTTCCACTTTATCTTCTGTAATTGAGCCAGTCTTTTAAGTAGTCAAGCCATCGGGTTGGCCGGAGTATCAGGAGCCAAGTTAAAGGACTTTTACTGTATATGGATAAGGGATATAACAAAAAAATTAAAAAATGTATATGTGAATAAAATCACATAAAACACAGCTTCAACCTTCAAGGGATGATTGTACAATAGCGTCAAAGAATGTATAAACTCACAAGACACATTATCATAATACCAAAAGGTCTAACACAACACACCAACATTCCTGACTAATAACTCATTTTCGTATATACCCTTCAAGTGTTTTGCATGACCTTCTCAAGACCAGACAAACACATTCCTTCAAGTGTTTTGCATGACCTTCTCAAGGCCAGACAAACACATTCCTTCAAGTGTTTTGCATGACCTTCTCAAGGCCAGACAAACACATTCCTTCAAGTGTTTTGCATGACCTTCTCAAGGCCAGACAAACACATTCCTTCAAGTGTTTTGCATGACCTTCTCAAGGCCAGACAAACACATTCCTTCAAGTGTTTTGCATGACCTTCTCAAGGCCAGACAAACACATTCCTTCAAGTGTTTTGCATGACCTTCTCAAGGCCAGACAAACACATTCCTTCAAGTGTTTTGCATGACCTTCTCAAGGCCAGACAAACACATTCCTTCAAGTGTTTTGCATGACCTTCTCAAGGCCAGACAAACACATTCCTTCAACTGTGCATGATATTAAGGAAGAAATCACTCTTGCCTCTGCAACACTGGTAAAGAATAACAACAGCTGACTTAGAAGACAATGGACAACACTCACCTGATCTTCCTGCAGTGTTATGGCACTTGAGCGTGTGTCCAGCAGCTCAGCACTCTGACTCCGCAGCTTAGCACTCCTGGACAGCCGGTTACACAATGTCACCACCCTAACGGAGTGCTGTGGCCAAAGAGTAAGAATGAAAAGTTATAATTCATTGTAAAGTTGGTTTTTGGAATTGTAAACTTTTATGGCTGTTTCTAAATTCAAAAACTGAACTCCTGCTCTTGATTTAAGCTTCCTGCCTTGTAGATATCCCTTTGAAAAGATACGTAATACACAATCTTAACAATATGTGTAACTCAACCATTCTATCTATTCAGAGGAAAAAAAAAAATTATCCCTGTCTCTCCATACCCTATTTGAATGTTGTAATACTCCCATTATCCTTTCTCCCATTTCTATCACATACTCTTGAAAGGTTCAGGGATGAATGGATGGAAGGAATAAGTAAGGAATACAAGCAAAGAGTGACTCAAGCACTGAATACTGAACAGGAGAATATTAATAGAGATGCAAATGCACAGGAGTTTTTTAGACCTTCACAAATGCCTTGTTGTATGTAGTGGAAGCGGAGGCGGAAGTGACAATGAAAGTAGTAAAAGTGGAAAAGAAAATGGAAATACAAGGTGGATGGAGAAGGTTAAGAGAAGAGAAAAGAAGGATGAAGGAAAGGAATGATGCATACAAGAAAACACTGAAAGGAAATTTATCAAAATAAACACAAAATGCAATAAAAATGGAATATATACAGTGGCATAGTTTAAATCTGCATGGGGAGGAGATGAGGAGGAGGCATAATAGTCATCTTACACTCAGGTTTCATATGTAAATATCAGCATGACAACAAGTATGACAGTGGTGTAGTGGTTAGCACACTCACCTCACAACCAAGATGTTCTGGGTTTGAATCCAGGTCAGGTGAAGACAAAATGGGTTTGTGTTCTTAAACGCTGTAACCTCTGCTCACCTAACAGTAAAATAGGTACAGGAGTAAGCCAAGGGTTTGTGACCTTGCATTCCCGGCAGGAGTGGAAACCTGGAAATCCTATCCTCCTGTATTTACCTAGTTGTAATATACAGGAAAAGAGCTATGCTCATACTGTCCCGTCTCCAAATGTACTATTATCCAGTTTGCTCTTGAAATAATTAATATTTGTTGCATTAATTACTTCTGCATCAAGTTTATTCCAGGCTTCTATGCTTCTATATGGGAAGCTGTATTCTTTTGTCTCTCTTGCATGTAGTCCTTTTCAGTTTGTTCTGTCCTAACACACAAACAGATCATCTCTATCAATTTTGTCCAGACCTTTTGATGCTCTATACACTGCTATAAAGTCTCCCCTTTCTCTTCTTTTCTCAAGAGTTGGTAGTTTCAACCTAGAAAGTCTATCTTCATAAGGTAAATTTCTCAGGCTTGGAGCCATTTTTGTAGCTGCTCTTTGTAATCTCTCAAACTTCTTTATATCCTTCTTTTTATGTGGTGACCAAATCACTGCCATATATTCTAACTTTGGTCGAATCAATGATGTTATCAATTTGTTAATCATCTCTTCATCCAGATATTTGAAAGCCATTCTTATATTTCTCAGCAGCTGATATGTATCTCCTGTTA
Source organism: Metacarcinus magister (assembly GCA_029783475.1). Lineage (NCBI taxonomy): Eukaryota > Metazoa > Arthropoda > Malacostraca > Decapoda > Cancridae > Metacarcinus > Metacarcinus magister. Next base: position 4,676,242 of record JAPQNM010000041.1, on the reverse strand, counting down.
TTTTGTTAATATGTTTCTCTGGTGACAAATTATCTGTAATCCATACTCCCAAATCTTGTTCAACATTTGTTTTGTTTATTCATTCATTTCCCATCGAATACTTTCCTCTGTCTCATTCTACTGCAGCCTATTTCCAGCACTTTACACATTTTGGCATTAAACTCCATTTCCCAAAGTTTACTCCATCTGTGAATCTTATCTATATCCTTATGTAAATGGTCACAGTCCTCTTTACTTTCTATTTCTCTTAGTAATTTGGCATCATCTGCAAATAGACTCATATAACTATTCACTCCCTGTCATATCATTTACATAGACCAAGAACATCACTGGGGCTAATACTGATCCTTGAGGAACTCCACTTTTCACACTGCACCATTCTCACTTCTGATCTTTTATTGCTGTTCTCATTTCTCTGTTGCTGTTCCATTAAATATTCCGTTGCGATGATATTATTCATTCTAAATTCACTTTCTCTTGTAAATACAGTGTGAAAGCTCTTGTTCATCACCTCAGCCTGTTGTAATGCATTTTCGTACACTGTGCCTTATACCTTCAACTTATTTACTCCCTACATGCTTTTAATTTTTTTGGTTCGTTTTTACATTTTTCTATTAAATTTCTCTCAAAGTTACTTTCTTCTTCTCTTCGGATTTTTACATATTCATTTATAGTTGTTTTGTATTCCTCACATAAGTTTCTTCCTCTTTTTTTCCTCAACGTTTTTTTTCTCTTTCCAATCTTGCTGATTAATATCTATTAAACCATTAATTCTTTTCCTTTTCTCTAATAACCATTTTTGGAATGTATCTATCTATGTCCTGTGTGTATATTCAAATGAACTCATCCCATTTCTTGTGAGTGTTCCTTGTTGTATAAAAACTACTCCAGTCTGTTCTCAATCCTACAAAGTCTGCTTTACAATAATTGTATCTTCCATTCTTGTGTTCCTCTCTTCTCCACTCTTTCATGCTATCATTTACTTTGAGCTCAATAAGTAAATGGTCACTCTTTCCTAGTGGGCAGTGGTAATCATCTTTTCTAATTACTTGCAATTCCTTAGTCAATAGTAGATCTAGTCTTGATGGTTCTTCATTGGTTCTAAATCTTGTGTTTTCTTTAATCCACTGAGTCATAATGTTATTCATTACCAAATCCAACAATATACCAACCCATGATTCTTCTCCTCCTCCAGTATACCATTCTTCCCAACAAACTTATTTACATCATAATTATGTTGTCACTGTTTTCTATCATATTCTTTAAACAATTGTATGTCTTTCATCATGTTTCCATACTCTTCCCTCCCCCCCCCTCAGGCATTGGTTTTGGCTGGAACGTATATGACTACCAAGTCTCTTTTTGTTCTATTTTTCATGACCAACTTTACCTTCAACACCTCTGTCATACCTTCTCCTTTTTAAACCTTCCCCATTATCACATCCTTCCTTCTTAACACCATTACTCCGCATCACTTTTTCAAATTTATGTTACACCTTCATACATTATATTGTCCCTCCCAAACTCGCACATCCTCAGAATCATTAAGTGTTGTTTCTAATAAACTAAATATGTCTGGTTTCTTGGTTCTCAGGTAATCATTTATTTATGATAATGTTGACACTATCCCATTTATATTAGTGTATGAAACAAGCCATTCTTTTTTTTTTTCTCCTTTGAACTGTCTTTTCTTACTGTTTTTCTTGTATGTACCACTTTTTCACTTTTAGTTCTAAAACTCTCCAATAGAATTTGTTTCTCGTCTTCGGTTCTCATCTCGTTTTTCCTTGACTTCTTTGATCAGTAAATTAAACCTGACTCTTTCTTCCTCAGTCATATCTTTTCTTAATCAAATTTTCATATATCTATCTATCTTTGCCATTTTCCAAGCTTTATACAGTATATCTTGTGCTGTTGACTGAGACCTGAATTTAACTTTTAAGGGGCGGGCCCCCTCTTCTTCATGTCCCTAGCCTGTGTATCTCCTCTATTTCTTCTTCAAACTCAGAATTTTCTTCTTGTACCATATTAATCACTTCTTTAACTACATTATTTTCTTCTTCCTGTCTTATGTTTTTCTTACTCCACTTTTCACTTCTCTCCATTCAGATTTTTCATCCTTTACTACTGTTCTCATTTCCCTTCCTTTCAGGTAGTCTTCCATCCAGTTCTTTAATGTTCCTTTCAATCCTCCAATGTGTTCCAACTTCCATAGTAATCTTATGTGCGGAACCTTATCAAATGCCTTTTTTAGTCTAAATATATGCAATCCATCCATCCATCTCTTTCTTGTGTTATATATATATATATATATATTAGTAATTTTACAAACCACTCAATTACACTCGCACAGCCCTTTTTCCAACATTTCCCAGCACATGCATCCAAAGGTGCAGCTTTCATCTTCTTTATTGCCCTTTGCATTTCCTCTTTCGTTATCTGTGTGACATTCAACCTTCCTAACACAGCAATCCATGTTCCCTTACAACTGCAACACTCTCAGCCTCTTTATCCTCTATATTTAACAGTTCTTCAAAAATACTTGATTCATCTCTTTTTAACTACATCTTTTTCAACCAAAATTGTACCATCTTCAGTCTTCCAAATTTTCCTTTCTTTATCCTATGTACCTCATTCCAAAACATTTTCTTATCCTCCTGGAAATTTTCAGTCATCTTCCTACTCCATCTTTTGTCTGCACTCACTTTTGTATCATAAACAGCATTTTTAGTTTGAGTTCTCTTCTTCCTGTATCTCTCATGTGACCCTTCCACTGCAACCACACTCCACATGCATGCCTCTTTTCCACTATAGCCACACTTAAATGTTCACATCGCCATTCACTATCCTTCCTCACCCCACCTCCCATTCTTATCATCCCACCCACCTCTACACACCCCATTACAGCACACTTAAACACCTCCCATTCCTCTTTTATCTTACCCTTTTCATCCTCTCTCACTACACTCGCATAGTCTTCACCCACCTCATACCTACCTTGAGTTTTTTCTCCAGAATATAATGGCTGGATATAACCTTCCCTTTCCTCTTTCAAAACTCTCATATCAAGCAACCATCTTATTGCATTCCTCAACACAACCACATGATCTATCTTTACTCTAGCCATAATCCTTACATTGTTTTCTTTCATGCATGTATAGTTGTGAATATACATTTTCTTGAATAATTTTGTTTCCTTTTGCTCTACATAAACCCCTAATATATATTTGCCAACCAACCACGTCTTCAACTCCCTCATTCCATGCAGATCGTAATAGGTGACCAAAAGCGACAGAGCGAGGGGTCTAGGAAGCCCCTCCTGTGTATTTTCTCCTACGGATATACAAGGCACAAAGCAGAGATGAGGGGAGAGTAATATCTCCCCGAACCCTGAACGCATAGTCTTGGCTACCCACCATGAAGGGTGATATTAGATAGATAGATAGAGCAACACAATACTATCATTCACTCCAAAACTCCAAACTTTCCTCCAAATAATTCCCAAAACACCTCCCTTTCTATTCCATTCTTCTCATTAGCAGGACCTAATACAAACTCAAACACCCACACCTCTCAACCAAACTTTATTTTCACCCACATCAGCCTTGATAACCCTTCCTTCCACTCCACCTCACACTGTCTCACATCCTTCCACCCACACAACCAGCTCTCATTCAACCTTTCCTTTCAGTTTTGTTTAATTCAATGCTAACGATTAAACTTTCACTCCAGAAACATTATTCCAATCACCATTATTACATCCATGCACATTCAGACACTCAATTTTTAGGGACTGGGTAGACATTACTCTCCCTTTCCTCTCTGAATCTTGTTTAGTGTCACTCTTCTTCCTCCCAACCCTGACTAAATGCCTCACCTTCCATCGACGTCTAGCTTGATAGGACTTGAAGTTGTCCATGTTGGTTTGTGCATATCGTCTTTCCTCCTCCTGCTGCCTGGACTGAGGGCTGATCCAGGGGTGGTTGGAGGTCTGCTCAGCTGTCATCCGCTTCCTGAATAGGGAGTAATCGCAGGTCAATGCTCTCGCTCTCCTTTCCTTTGGGTTTGTTTGTCTCTTAATTCATGAAGAAATTAGTGTGTGTGTGTGTGCAACAATGTGTGTTTCTTTACAAAGGTTTGTGTAGATAAGAATGTGGTGAACATGGTTTTAAAGAAGAAACTGCTGAAAATTTTTGGTTTTACAGATTTTGAATCATACAATTGTCAACTAAGTGTCAAAATAACCTTAACAAATGTGAAATAATCAAATGTTTAATTAAATCTACAGTACAAGCTTGATTGAACAGAACCCAATTTAGCAGAATACACTAAGATCTCTCAGAGAGAGAGAGAGAGAGAGAGAGAGAGAGAGAGAGAGAGAGAGAGAGAGAGAGAGAGAGAGAGAGAGAGAGAGAGAGAGAGAGAGAGAGAGAGAGAGAATACAGATTCAGGTAGAGGGATCCAGAGTTTACCAGTAGAAGGGAAGCAAGAGTGAAGATACTGGTTAACTCTTGCATAATCTTTTTAACATATGGCAATTTTTCAAAAATTTTGAAAATTTTTAACATGACTATCATCGGTTAATTTTCAGGGAATAGATTTGAAGAAAAAAACACCATAGAAGGCTCACTGTATTTGACGGCATATAAGACACTTTAAAAGAAAAAAATATGGCTCAATAAAACAGCCTCTGGTCTTGTATGGTAAGGTGAAGCTTCCCTTGGGCTAATGCTATCCAAGAATAACAACAAGATGATATCATTTATATGAATGCAAGTAACCTATATTTTGTTACAATTAGAGTGGCTTTAAAATAAGGTACATTCTCGTATTAGTGAAGTCATATCAATTTTGGTTTATGAGACCATTTTCTTTGTATTGCAGCTCCAATAGTAAAACATTTTGATCAAACTTTAAAGAAAATAAAGGTTCTTTTAGCTATAAGGGTTGGCGACCACTGTGCTAGACCAATTAAGGTTAGACTAAAGACACAACCTCAAATGCCTAGCAGAAACAAAACTAACTCAGGACATCCAGATTAACATTAAGAAGAATAATCTATTTATCTATAGTTTCTGATGCCTTTTTCCCTCCTAAAACGTCCCCCAAAGGAATGGCCACGGCAAAAAAAGCCTCCACCTCTCCCTACCCAAACACTTTCTCTTTGCTAGTTCAATCCCTTCCCATCTATCACCAACTCTTTAATGCATGTAATCTTTCACCTAAATACCAAAATAATCAAGTTCTTTTATTTCCTTACATTCATCTCCTCCTAGACTCACCTCACATCTTCCTACTGCCATCACACTCACCCTATAAGATGTATTAAAATCAATCACCTCTACTTCCCTTTTGTCAAACATCATCACCTTACTTATTCCACCATTCACCTTCAGCTTTCCTCTCGTACATACACTATCAAATTCATCCACCATCCACCACTCTCTCAAGTTCCTTTCCACTCTCTGCAAACAAGCACCACTGCCCACACATTTTCATTAATTTCTACTCTTACACCTCCATTCCCTACTCGAGCTTTCATTCCTCTCATTCACCCATCCATGAAAATATTAAACAGCCATGTCGACATCACACATCCTTGTCTCACCCCGACTCCTATAGGAAAACTTTCACTTAGCTCTCCATTCACGCACTTGCCTCCCTATAAAATGCCTTTCTCCAAACAACAACTGTCCTCCAACATCATAAATTTTCAGGACATTTTAAAGAACTTCCTTATCACTTCTATCATATGCCATTTATAAAGGTTGCATACAGTTTTCCATCCTTATCTAAGTACTTTTCTACCATCATTTCAATTGCAATTATCTGATCTACACATCCTTTTCCTTTCCTAAACACTCCTTGCTCCTTGCTAACCTTCCCTTCAGTTATTTCCATCAATCTCCAATCCCCAAATGATGTGTGATGAGTGTATGTATGTAGTCAGTAGTACAGTACCACTACAGTAATCATTGCTACACTTACAAAGTTTAATATCATGTGTTCTGCCTCACCTTGCATCTTTTACCAAGAGGCTACAGATGAAGTCCTTGGCAAGTTCTGAGGTACTGGAGAAGTACTCGGCATCAAAGGAATAGTCCACTGCTGTTATGTTATTGAAGGTCTCTTGTTGATTGTTCCCAAGGAAGGGCGATGCACCTGACACTCTGTAAAGATACACCATAACCAAGGCTCACAATCTTACTCATCACATCATTAGAATCAACACATTAACAACCAAACAAATATGGCTATTGGCGAACATTTTTATGATAGATTTACAAGTTGATGATCTCTTTCATTAGTAGAATAATTTCCACACCAATGTTGGATGATGAATTCACTTTAATGCGTCATTCCAAGCCAACATTTGATCATACAATTTTTTACAAAAAATAAATCCACTAGACCAAGCAAAGTATAATATTTTTTCTTTCACTTCTTTTATGAGTAGACTGAAACTGTGTTGATAATGTTTACATTGTTTTCTTTTCAGAGCTAGAGAGATTAATTTATATAAAAACCATAGAAAACAAGCAAGGTTGAATATGGTCATTAAATATAAGCATTTTAAATATTTAGGAATATATATATATATATATATATATATATATATATATATATATATATATATATATATATATATATATAAAATCTTAATAAAAATTTCATAGTAGAATAGAAAGTTATAACCAATTGTCAGGAATGCAATCTACACAAGTGTTTCATCCTTTTCTTCACATCTTTGTGTGTGGATGTAGTAACCAAGTCGGTCAATCCACACACATAAGGGAGTGAAGAGTATACCTTTAAAACAAGCCTTGCAATGGTTATATGGGGTTGTGAACTCTGTCCTAGAGGTCGTAACTAGAGGGTAGGGAAAGGTGATTTGGGGAGGACCAAAAACAACAAAAGTCCACTGTGTCATGTGAACATTGAAGGAACCAAGATGGCGTTCACAGGACTGTTACGATTGTCAGGATTCAAAGGTTTCAGTCAGTTGAGAAAATGTTGAGGATGATATATGGGTATATAATTTTACTGAATGGTGTAATGAAAGAAGTCAGTTAAGACATGAATCAGACAAAGTCAAGAAGGTAAAGGATGAGAGGGTAAAAAAAACTGATAAATGAAAGAGAGAAAACGAGTATCCAAGGAGGTGCCAAGCAGGAGTGTAGAGAGGAAGTTAAAAATTGAATAAATGATGATAATGAAAAGCTGGAGAGAAGAGAAAGAAAAAGATAAAATGAGCTTCAAGGAAATATTTGAACAACAATTGAAACGCAAAGAAAACATGGAAAAAGAAGCAATTACCGTAATAATGACAGAGCAGAACATAGTGAAAGATGCAGCCAAGAAGAAAAAGAATGTAATAATAAATGGGTTGATAAAGAAGAAACAAAGAACATCAAGAAAATACTAAAAAAACAAAATGATGAAGATGAGGAAACTAAATTTGAAGATGAAGTGGAGGAACTCATGAGGTTAGATACAAACATAGAAGAAGAAAGTGTCAGACCAATTATGTTAAGACTAAAGAATGCAACACAGTACATCTAACCGAGCACATTAACACTTAATTAAACACTAGTACTTGCATACCACCTTTACAAAACATAACTGACCAAAGAAAAACACGAAAAATCAATAGAAGATACTCTAGAAAGTTTAGAAAAGATAATCAAAATAGTGGGGAGATTTTAATTGTAGTAAAGTATGGAGAGAGGCATTTGAAAGCAGAGGTGAACATTCTTTGCCAGTAGATTATTGAGATTAACAATGAATAATACAATGAGTAACCATCAAGATTAGACCTATTATCATTTACCAATGGAATAAATATGGAAAAAATATATAAATTATGAGTGTTCATTTGAATGCAGTGACCATGTGGTTCTGGAAATTGAGATAAAAAAGTGATGTAGAAGTAAAGCAAGAGGAATCATAACAAAAGAAAAGGAGAAATTATTCAAAAGCAAACAATAATGCAATGAAGAAGTTTTTTTGATGAAACTGATTGAACAAAAATGAAGGAAGTAAAGAAAGGACGTGCATGATGAATATTTTTTCCTGATGATATACAAACAAGGAGTCAAAGAATATATTCCATTTTATAAAGTAAACAAAAAAGTTGGAAAAAAATGGTTTAATGGAAAGTGTCATAAAGTAAAAAGGAAAAGGGATGGAGCAAAGATGAGAATGAAAGATGAATATAAACTAGTAAGGAATTCAAATGTAAGGGTAAGAGGGTGTAAGTTTGGTCAATTCTGATGACACAGAGCAGAAGATAAATGAGTTACTGTTTGCAGATGATACAGATTTGTTGGCGGATTCTGAGGTGAAATTGTCACTTGGAGGAAGAATTTGGAGTGTGTAGGAAGAGGAATTAGAGTGAATGTGAATAAGAGTCAAGTAATGAAACGCACAAGTATGTCTGGTGGGAGAAGGATGAATGTTGCATTGAATGGTGAATTGTTGGAGATGGATTGTTTTCAATACTTAGGGTCAAAGGTTACTATAGATAGAAGAATAGACATAGAGGAGAAGTCTATTGATTAATGATATAGGAAAGGTGTTTAGTTGTAGAGTAATGAAGATGATAGCAAAGAGAAGGTTGTGTGTGTGTGTGTGTGTGTGTGTGCGTATTTACCTAGTTGTAGTATACAGGGCCTGAGCTACACTCGTGTGGTTCTGTCTCCATATCTATATTAGTCTAGTTTTTCCTTCAGTTGATGTACATTCTTTGCCATTATCACCTATTCCTTCAGTCCATTCCAAGTATCTATACTTCTTTGGGGAAAACTGTGCTTTTTTGTATCTTTCAAACAAATTCCTTTATGCAGTATTTTCTTGTGTCCTCAAATTTCTAGCCTCTTCTTTCCTTCTCAATATTAGGTCATTTCTATCTGTTTCCTCCAGGTTGTTCATCAATTTATATATTGTGATTAAGTCAACTCTTTCTCTTCTTTCTTTTAGTGTTGTTAAATGCATTTCTTTTAATCTTTCCTCATATGTTAGGTCTTCCAATTCTGGCACCATCTTAGTTGCAATTCTCTGTATTCTTTCTAATTTCAACACATGCTTTTTCTTGTGCATATTGCAGTTTTGGTCTGATCATTGTAGTTATAATTTTTTTCATCATATCTTTATCTAGGAAATGAAAAGCCCTTTGTATATTCCTTAGCATCATGAGAGCGTCAACAAATATTCTATCTATATCTATATATATCTCTACCTCTGATGATAAATTGTCCTGCATTACCACTACCAAATTTTTCTCTTTTTTTTACTATTGATATAATATTTTCCCCTAACTTATATGTCCACTGGCAAGCTGTTCAAAATTATCACAGACTGGAGTGGCATAAAAGAATCATTTCAGAAATTCATTCACGATGTCCTTGAATTAAAAATGCACTGCCCTTCCTTCATGATCTCAGTGAACTTCTCATATGAACATTGACAACCACAAAAACAATGAAAAACAACAGGCTTTCATAACAAGTTTCTTCCGATGACGCCGGGATGTAACTGATGTGAACCAGACAGAATATTGATGTTGTAACTGGTGATGTTAAACCCCTTGAGGAAGACTTACACTTAGAAGGGTTGATGGCTTTGTGAACCCCACCTCTTGCCTCTGAATCAACCCAACAAACCCATTCAACCCTAAAACTACTTGATCTCCAGTACTTGTATCATTAAAATGCAAAAATCATAAAAATGACTACACTATCATGATGAAAATTGGTCTTAAAAATATGATAAACAAGTCAAATAAGACAAAAAGGCAAAAACTAAATATTACCAAACTCAAACTTATTTTCTCCATAAGATGTTGTATTTAAATTTGGATCATTTAAATTCCGTGAAATTTTGCCAATCTAAATAAGAGTACAAAACAGAGAGTCAACTGTACATGATTTGTGGATTTCAATGATTATTTTCCTACACCTTTTCATGTAGTTTTCCAAGATAACAAACTTTTGCAAATGCTTTCAAGATTCCTGGTATTGGGGTATATGTGATATTAGAAAAGAGGAATACCCGTAAAAAAAGAAATACTGTTGTCTAGAAAAGTAATCTCTACATGCAATTTACTATCCAATAAATATTCCATATACATAATTGGTGTAACATTATGATATGGTAAATACTTTCAACCCTCAGCTATCACATTTTACCGCTATAATGCCTACCTATATCAATGCAAAAACAGTGTTATTGTGCAGCAAGACCGTGGTATTGCACACAACAAGGCGGTTATATAGTTTTGCAGGCATTGTGGAGTCCCTCAAGGGTGAGTACTGGCACCAATAATAGTGTTGCTTGATGTCAATGATAGAGTGGAAGGATTGGATAGTTACATAAGTCTGTTTGCAGATGATGTTAAATTACTATGAAAAGTGGAAATGTAAGAAGAACAAGTTGTTAAGGGATCAGTACAAGATATTTGAATGGAGCCAAATATGGGAAATGGAGTTTTATGACAAGAAATGTAATGATAGAAATGGAAAAGAGCAGTAGGAGACAAAAATAAATTATGGTAAATGATCAGATTAATATGACCTAGAAAAAAAATATTCTTAGTAACAATTATAGATAGTTTATCAAAAGAATATATAAATAAGATCACTGGATCATACAACTAATTAAGGAATCTATGAATGGTGTTCACCGATCTGAACGAGACACTCAAGATATTAACTTTATCAATACTTTACCCAAAGTTGGAATATGGTCACCACACAAAAAGGTTATAAGGAAAGTTGGAAGAATACAAAGAACACCAACCAAGATGATCCCAAACCTGAGACAATCATAAATTAATCTCTCAACTCTAGAGGAAAGAAAGGGAAAGGATTGATTTCATTGCAGTGTATAAAGTTATGAAAGAAAAGGAGAGAAAATATGTTTGTATGAGCCTCAAAGAGATAGAAGAGGTCATCAAAAAAGTAAAGCTTCCCATATAGAAGCAGTGATATCTGAAGCAGCAAAGCATAGATACAGGAGTAGTTCATACTAGGATTATTCAAGAGTCTAAAGCCAGGATGGACAACAGTAGGTATGGAGACGGGACAGTATGAGAATAACTCTTTTCCTGTATGTGAAAACACTCAAACATTCACACAAGCAAAAAACTATAAAAAGCTAGAAAGCAGTTATACTAGAGGAACTTACACCTGAGGACCTGATGCTATCCAATACAAGAGTTAGCATGCTGTTACAACCCACTTACAAGATATAGGTAATGACCCCAATGGCCCACATATCAGTGGCCAAAGACAGCGGCTCATAGTTGACAATCTCCGGTGCCACAAACTCTGCTGTTCCTGTGATGTGTGGGGATGGGTTCAAAACAAAGGGTGAGACACTGGATGCAACACACAGCACTGCATCATTATCACAACACCACTCACTACCCTTCACATTCAACACGCCACACACTAGGTAGCTCTGCCGTGTTATGAGTTGCATGTAGTATTTGACAAGAGAAAATGCATCTGTTATTTATAGTTAGGATTGGCTATTTAGAATTTTAAACACAAGCACAAAATAAGAAGAAAAAAAAATAATGGTTTTTATCGTGATTTTATATATGGAAAATCATTAATGTAAAGCAAAATAATACTAGTTGTCACAAATAAAACTAATTATCATACACATTCTAACATGCTTTATGGCAACATTATTATTTAGTACACTTTTAAAATCAAATTTCTTCAATCAATTCAAAAGGGAAAACAGGACTAGTTGCAAGGCAGAGTGTGGCAGTACAGACTAGAGAAAGGACTTGATTTCACTCTAAGGTTGAAGGAGACAATGGACTTACATGCTTGGTGGGTGTATTGTATGTACGTACACATACATACATACACACATGCCACTAAACTCAATAATAACAAAGCCATCATATCTTGGAAGAGCCTCAAAAATCTCCTCATGACATATGTAGTAAAGAAAATAAATCATGCAAATCCATCAAAATCTAAATAGAGGTATTTCCTCACAACATAATATTTGCAGCAATATTTGAAAGGTTGCTTTAAAATCCTTCATATTCATCAATATTATAATGTTGTTGTGTGCAGCACCAAGTATGTTAAAATTGACACCAAGAGAACAAACAGTGAGACAACCCTCCCTGATCACTTTGTTATGGTGCTTCAATCCTTCCCTTGTTTGCCTTCCCCCAACCTGCCAACTTAAGCTACGGTTACACTAGTCAACGGGTGGGTTGGAGCCAGCCTTAGACGGGCTGCTATTGGCTCCGTCCTCTACAAAAAGAAAACGGAGCTAATAGCAGCCCGTCCAAGTCTGGAGCCAAGTCACCCGATGACTAGTGTAACCCTAGCTTTACACATCTGCTGGTGCCATCACAGGGAGCAGCATGCAGTTTGGTCTTTTGCAAGGATGTGCTGTATTCTTGGAGTGCATCATGCTAGCCAGGTGGTGCTAATCAAATGGAGGAGGAGCAGGAGGAGGAGGAGGAGCAAAAAGTAATGGAAAGTTGATGGGAATGAAGAAGGAAGCTTAAGGTAGAGTGAAGAGGAGTGAAGGGAGATGCAAGTATGGAAAAACAATACAACAAAGAATGAGGGAGGGAAGATGGGAGAGAAGGGAAGAGGATTGGAGGACTAACTCACCCATCAAGTCCCGCACTTCATCACCTTCCGTTATCTCCCGTGACAGACCAAAATCAATCAACTTGATGTGTTGCCGATTCTTGCTCAGTAACAGAACATTTTCTGGCTGCAATACAAGACTTACTTACTACACTATCATCCGTGATCTTTTCCTATTTACCAGACAAAGAAACTGAACATATCTATCAGAAGAGCAACATCAGTTAATGAAAGTAACCAACCAGTTGCTTAATCATAAGTCTTATATATTACTGAAATATTAGCTGTTTTAAAGTACAATAATCATGAGTCCAGAGCGTATTGAAGATTCTTTACTCCTATCACCTATCAACCTCCTAATGCAAAGTGAGTTTTGTAAGCTGAACGGATAAACAACTGAACATTCTCAACCCACCAAGATCTGGATGACATGGGTGTAGGGGTGGATGGTGGTTACCTTGAGGTCGAGGTGTGCAATGCCCTTGGAGTGCATGTGGGTGAGTCCTTGCAGAATCTGGTGTAGAAAGGCTGAAGCTTCTTCCTCTGACAGACGCTCCCGTTCACTGATGTGGTCAAACAGCTCCCCTCCTCGCACCCTGAATGTAAACAATTCTCATGGAAATAATCAGTGGTTTCTTTCAACTATGATTTACATTTATTAAAGTACCTGTAACATTTTCCCTCTTTTAAAGTGACTAATCTGGATAATAAGTCAATTTATTTCTTACTACACTTGACACTTGATTTTACAGACTAAATAGAGCATCTACTTGTCCTTTATTTGAGAAAGTGTGTTGCTTGGTATTCAGTGTTCTCATGAGGATTACATCACACACAGATCACGAAAGAGGAAGTACAAGGGGCGGTAAAGGATATGAAAGCAGGGAAAGGTGTAGGGTTAGGTGGGTGTTGTATAGATTGTTTGAAAAGTGTGGGTACAAGTGTGATGGAGTGGTTAATAAGATTGTTAAATGTGTGTTTTATTACCAGTCTGGCACCAGTTGATTGGACGAGTGTATGTGTAGTTTCCTTGTATAAAGATCAAGGTGATAAGTATGAGTGTGTTAGTTTTATGGGTATAAGTGTGTTGAGTGTAGTAGGTAAGGTGTAGGATAGGGTACTGATAAAGAGGATCAGAGAAGGTACAGAAGGTGTTATATGTGAGGATCAAGGTGGCTTTAGAAGAGGACGAAGGTGTGTGGATCAGGTGTTTGATGAGAGACAAGTGTGTGAACAGTTTATGGCAAGAAGAGAAGAAGTATTTAGGCTTTTATGGTTGTTCAATATTTATATGGATGGCGTGGTAAGGGAAGTTAATGTGAGAATGTTAGGTTGGGGTCTTAGTTTGGTAAATTATGATGATAGAAAGTGGATGATAAAATAGCTACTGTTTGCAGATTAAACAGCTTTAGTATTGGATTCGGAGGAGAAATTGTATCAGTGGGTTGAAGAATTTGAACGAGTGTGTAGGAGGAGTAATTTGAGATTGAATGAGAATAAAAGTAAAGTAATAAAATGCATTGAATGTTGAACTGTTTAAGGAGGTGGAATGCTTTCAATATTTAGGGTCCAAGATTACTGTAGATGAAGGACTAGAGACAGATGTGAAGTTTAGGATGAATGATGTAGGAAAGGTGTTGGTAGGAATAAAGGTGTTTAGTTGTAAAGCAATGGTGATGAATGTAAAGAGAAGGTTGTATGAAGGAGTAGCTGTAACCACTGCACTATATGGGCCTGAAACATGGAGTATGGCAGTAGCAGAGAAGAAGAAATCAAATGTAATGGTATCTGAGGAGTATGTGTGGAGTAACATGTATGGACCGAGTGAGGAATGAGATGCAAAGGAGAACTGGTGTTACGAGAGAGTTGAGCAGAGCAGAGTGTGTTGAGGTGGTTTGGACACATGGAGAGAATGGAGGAGGACCAGTCGGTGAAGGAAACACTAGGATCTGATGTGAGAGGTGTGAGGTTGAGAGGAAAGCCACAATCCAGATAGATGGACAATGTTAAATATAGCATTCAATGAAAGAGGACTGTCTGTGGAGCAAGGAAGGATGATTGTGTGTGATAGAAGTGAATGGGTAGCAGTGGTGAATGTATGATTAATGACACAGCCTTGATGACCCCTGGAGGAGGTTCTTGTGTATTTGGTGTGACCCTTGAATCATACAACCCTCCACCCAACTAGCATGACTGACCTGATGCGCAGTGTGTACTTCTCTCCTTGAAAGGGTGGTGTCTAGGGGCTAAGTGAAAGGAGTGCATCTGTAGGTGTGCATGGGTGTGTGTATGTGTGCCTTGTCTTGGCTACCTCCCTTTAGGGTGATAACAGCCTGGTAGATAGATAGATGAATTAAATGAAGATTATATCAAATTGGGATAAATAATCACAAATGGCAAACTATTCACAAGCTCGTCAGATTCAAACTATTAACAATCCCACTACATTCAAACAAGTCAGTTTAAAAAATAGTTGATCTGGTAATTACAGTTTTCTGGGAGCTGCATAAAGGGTTCAGTAGCTATATTATAAAGAAGAGTACCATGTAATAAGTTGCCATAGAAAGAACCTTAATTTGAATAGTCCTCAATACTATTGAAGAATGGTAGGAGTCTAAATGACATCAAAAAACAATTCTTTAGTGACTCACAGCTCCAGCACAAGGATTACATGCTGGCCATTGTCAAACACGCGGTGGAAGGAGATGATATTCTGGTGTTTGTCAAGCTTCTGCAAGACGCGCACCTCACGAGCAATGGCCTCCAGGGGCAGCCCACGCCGGGACGATGCCACGCGACGCTTGCGGATGTACTTTGCTGCATATTCACTGCGAGTTGCCTTCTCCACACACCGGCGCACCACTGCAAACTGACCGCTGGGAAAGAATGGATTTAATATTAGTGTCTGTTCTTTCAGTTTTACTAAGTATGAAGGATAAGACAAGGTATTTGTACCTAATAAAGATGTTGTATTGTGTGTGTGTGTGTTATGTTCATGTGTTTGAATGTTGTATTGTGTGTGTGTGTGTTCTGTTCATGTGTTTGAATGTTGTATTGTGTGTGTGTGTGTGTTCTGTTCATGTGTTTGAATGTTGTATTGTGTGTGTGTGTGTTCTGTTCATGTGTTTGAATGTTGTATTGTGTGTGTGTGTGTTATGTTCATGTGTTTGAATGTTGTATTGTGTGTGTGTGTGTTCTGTTCATGTGTTTGAATGTTGTATTGTGTGTGTGTGTGTTCTGTTCATGTGTTTGAATGTTGTAATGTGTGTGTGTGTGTTCTGTTCATGTGTTTGAATGTTGTAATGTGTGTGTGTGTGTGTGTGTTCTGTTCATGTGTTTGAATGTTGTAATGTATGTGTTCTGTTCATGTGTTTGAATGTTGTAATGTGTGTGTGTGTGTGTGTTCTGTTCATGTGTTTGAATGTTGTAATGTGTGTGTGTGTATGTGTTCGCATATCATCAGGAAGAAATCATATTTCTCTTGTACTTCCTTTAGTTCCTTCATTTTTGTCCAGTCAGTTTCATTGAAAACTCATTCATTGCAGTATTTGCATAATTTCTTCTTTTTTTTTAGTATGATTCCTCCTGTTTGTTTTCCATACCTCCTCCCTTTTCCTCAATTTCCAGAACCACATGGTCACTCCTTCCAAAGAGGCACTCATAATTAACATCTTTTTCTAGATTTATTCCTTTGGTAAATAATAGGTTCAATCTTGATGGTTTATCTTCTCTAAATCTTGTATCATCACTTACCCATTGAATCATTGTATTATTCATTGTTAGTCTCAATAATCTATTTAACCGTGTATTTTCACTTCCGCTTTCAAAAGTCTCCCACTTTACTTCACTACAATTAAAATCTGCCACCAGTGTTACTCTTTGACTGCTTTTAATAATATTTTCTAAGCTCTCCAAGGTATCTTATATTATTTCTTCATGTTCTTCTTTAGTCCAATTATTTATTTTAAAGGGACATATGCAACTACTATTTTTTGTGTTTCTCCATATTTTGCCTTGATCTGTGCACTTATCAAATCTGTTTTTCCTTTCCCATACTCTACATTTTGTTTTGTTTCTGCTGGGCATATAATTTATCTTTTAGATAGTCTGTCAACTCTACTTTTCTTGTTATTATTCCATCTATGTTACTTGTATTTATTTCATCACTCCCTTTAGTTTTTTTCTTCTGTTGTTCTTACATAATTTTTCTGCCTTGCCTACTCCTTATATTCTTTAATTTTTTCTCTCTCTCCTTCATTCATATATTTTTTAATTTAACCCATAGAAAAGATGTCCACGCCTTCAAAACAGGGTAAATATTTTGCAGAAGTCAGCTGTCTTTTTTGGAGACGTGAACATCTTTTTTTCTTCAAATTTTGTCCATCTCGATTTCACAATTTTCCACACAAAAAAATTAATCTGAAGAAAAAAACAAAATCCTCCTAGAATGAAGACAGTCTGAGCCACAGAAGTAAAACAAACTCACCTTCACAAAAACTAAATCAATAAATAGAATAAAATAACTTCACCACTGGATGTCAACTCCACCGCCAGCTTTTATATTTTTTAAATTCAGAAAATAGGTTTTTCACCTTAGATTTTTTCCAGATTGCCAAATATGGCCTATATTTGCTTCCCCTCACCCTAAACCCCCACTTTCCCAAGAGGTCCCCAAGCTTGTTGGTTATAGGGAAAAAGAAAAACAAGAATAGGTGTATTGGCTTAAACTGCAATTTTACCAGCATATCTATTTTCAAGATGGTCATGTATATAGATTTTACAGTGAATAATGCACAAGACGGTCGCATGTATATCTTTGGCTATATAGATTATCTATTTGCAAGACAGCAGTGTAAATGTTGAGGAGGCTGTGGCGGTGACGGTGACCTAGTGGTCAGAACATGGAGGTGGTGAGCTCAGTGTCCAGAGTTTGAATCCTACCGGAACTTGGCCATTTTTCAAGCAATCGTCGAGTAGCCGAAGAGACCCACATGCTGCTATTTAACCCTGTCTTTGACTGCAAGTGCATCGTGGGGGTAGCATGAACCTCCACTTTAAAAAATACTGCACCAACCACTAACAGGCGAGGCTCAACCACCATCATCACGGCTAACAAAATAGGCACAGCTTACAGGTACAGCAGCCGTATCCTCAAAGTGCTTGGTTATATATACAGTATGTGCCTAACTTTTGGGTAATAGAATATAAAAAGCTTATATAACCGAACCGAACCATACCTAACCAAACCTAACCTAATCTAACCATAACCTAACGTAACCTAAACATAACCTGATCATAACCTGATCATAACCTAACCATAACCTAACGTAACCTAATCATAACCTAACGTAACCTAATCATAACCTAACGTAACCTAATCATAACCTAATGTAACCTAACCATAACCTAACGTAACCTAACCATAACCTAACCATAACCTAATCATAACCTAACCATAACCTAACCATAACCTAACCATAACCTAATCATAACCTAATCATAACCTAACCATAACCTAACCATAACCTAATCATAACCTAACGTAACCTAACATAACCTAACCATAACCTAATCATAACCTAACATAACCTAACCATAACCTAACATAACCTAACGTAACACGCTATTTTCTTCCCTAGCCATATGCAATTTTCTTCCCTAGTTTCTACCCCAGGAAGAAGTGTGTGTTTGTGCATTTATTTGTGACCATTAGTGCATTGCACGTTCATGAACAGGGAATTTTTTGGTTATGTTAGTGATTCTGGCACCTTGTTTTTAGTGTAATCACTGTATTTCATCTTCACCCATCAGACCAGTCAAGTTGACAACTATCCTGCACTCTCAGATGGTATGCAGTAAGTTGTTGATGAGGATATTTTAGAATACAAAGTGCTTAGAGATACAGCAGTCGTACCACGTTATCATCCGCTATTCACCTGCTATTTCTACAGCCTGTGCCTTATTATTTACCTGGTAAAGCATCTTTCAAGTTATGTTAGGTTGATTATGTTATGTTAGGTACGATTTGGTTCGGTTATGTTCGGTTGTATAAGCTTTTTACCCAAAAGTTAGGCAACTGCCGCATCTATAAGGGAGCACTATGAGGATACAACACTCGTTAGGTTATGGTTAGATTAGGTTATGTTAGATTTGGTTAGGTACGGTTTGGTTAGGTTCGATTATATAAGCTTTTTATATTTTAATACCCAAAAGTTAGGCACGTCGGCTGCCGTATCTGTAAGCACTGCCTATTTTAAAATGTATGGATTTGTGACAAAAATTAATGTCAAAATCATTCAAAATGCATCAAAATCTATACGAAAATTGTGGGTAAAATTTTACATCTTCACCACAATGGCGTTTGTTTACGTCTTCGTCTCGGGGCTACACCTCGTCCAACTCCCTACTTTTGGTCATAGAGAACATTTGATAGCTTCTATATTAACCTAACCTAACATAACAAAACCTTAACCTACATTGACAAATAAGAGAACCTTGTTTAAACCAAACTAAACTATATTTTTTGAAGAGAAGGTCTCACAGAAAACATTGAATATCTCACTAAGAATTTGCGACAGAAATGTAATTAAGAAAACCTTCTCAGAATGCATCAGGTAATGCCAAAATATAACCCACAAATCTCTAGAGCGTTATGGTGAAGATGTAAAATAATACCAAATTGTATTATTTAGATCCAGGTGCATTATTATGAAGTTGTAAAAATTTACCGAATCTTCGGATAATAATTTAACCTAACTTATCAAAACCTAACATTTTTAAGGTTGAATCTAAATTTCCTTGACCTAGCCTCGTCAGTTGAATTATTATCTATGTAATAATACTTATTCGTACAAAAATTTCAATTGGTTTCCAGAGATAGATAGCTACTGTACAACATACTGACTTAAAAACAAACAATACATAAAGGTAAGTAATAACGCCTGTGGACACAGCTGACTCCTGGGGAATATTACTCAAAAAAAGTAGACATTAGAGATTTTTCCCAATTAGTCCAATGATGCCTGATATTAATACCGCCTCTCTTCTTCCACAAACATTGTATGACATTATAAACATACATAAACACAACTTCCATACAATAAAGAAGCAACAAGCCAGTACACAAATTATATACGGTTATTCTCCTCGATGACTCGGGATTGAAAAAAACGAAGAAAAAACCGAGTGTCGCGTAGCAGGTTAGTTATATGGCGTTGATCATCTTATCTTACCTTCCGATCTGCTCATATACCTCGTACAGCTCCTCAAAGGGGTGCGTGCTGTACTCAATGTCCTCCATTCCTTCATGTTGGCCTCAGCCTCACACTGGACTCACACTGGCTGCGGACACACGCCCGCGCAAACCCATAACAACTGTAAACAAATAATAAATACACATGACAGGACAATGACGCTTCAACGAATCGGATCCTTTTTACATCGACTCCTAGATTCTTTTTAAGGATTTCAATTCTTAGTATTTACAACAGTAACAAATCGTTTATAGTTGAATGAGATGATCACGAAATTGTGTCTGTTACCTTTTAGAAATTATCTTAAGTCATCATGAAATAATGTAATGAATTAATTGGGAAAAATACCATAAAGTGGGTTAATATGCCACAGGAGTTTGCGGTCCGAATAAGCGTTACAACTTACCTTTTCTGTATTATTGTTGTATTAGTATATTATACGGTACAGTTATTTACTTAAGATAACTAAAGGAAATTAGTATGAATAAGTACTATGTTACGTATGTGTGTGCGTGTGTATGTGTTTTGAGAGGAGAGCGGTGTCCGTCTGTTTGTGTGTCCTGGGTGTGTAAAACTTGCCAGTGACTTCGGGGACCTATGGGATATCAGGGCGCACCGCTCCCCACTGTGATTGTAGCCTTAGAACGGAGGAGCAAGTGTTTATTTTTCTGTTCACTGTGTGAGAGTCTTGGAGAAGAAAACCACTGGTCGATCATTCTGAGTTAGGGTAGCGGCAATTGCGTGATCTGAAGCATCAGTTTTTACTGTGAAAGATTTTGGGTCAACTGATTGTATCACAGAATCAGCACTTTTTTCAAATTCTCAAAAACTTGAGCAGCTGCTGTAGATAAGGGAAACCCATTTGCATGAGAAAAGGGCTGTACTTTTTTTTCTGAAAACCCATGTATCCATCGGGAGTAGTGAGCATTCGCGCTTCTAGAGAAGGGGACTGAAGGCTACACCTTGCATCTATCCGACAGATGAATGGAGAATACAAGAATTGCACGAAAAGTCTATTTGTGTAATGTAAGGAGCAGTAAGTGGGAGAAGAAATGTATGAATATAGTAGACAAAAGTGGCATGCTGATTATGTGGGTGCATAGATTTTGTGAAGGCAGAGAATGGGTGCATGAATGGAAGGTGATGAATAGAAGTAGAGAAGGGTTAGAGTGGGATGTGAAAAAGTGGAAAAGTGAGATAGACAAAACCGTACAGTGAAAGGTGTGGGACTGAGTAAGTGGAAGACTGAGATGGAACGAAAGAAGACTTTGGAATGATAGGCAGAGAGAAAGAGGCCCCAATGTATGTAAGGTGGTATGATGGAAGCCTGGGTGGTGATCTTCTCTTCCGAGCTAGCTAAGGGCACAGTGTATGGATGTGAATGCAAGGAACTACAGATGGTCAGAGTCCCGCAGCAAAGTGTGCCAGATGTGTAACATGGGAGAGGATGAGACGGTAGAGCATGTAGTACTGGAATGTGAGAAGTATGACCGGGACAGAATGGGAAGGATGTGTGTGATTCCAACAGAAATGAGACGTGAAATGAATGAAGTGATTGAAAGAACTGGAAGGGAATGGATGGTGTTGTTGATGGGACTGTGTGAGGAGACGAGTAGCTACAAGAATGATTGACGCGGTGCAAGAGTTTCTGGAGAATTGGTGGTAGCTATGCGAGATCTACATATATATTAGGACGTGTATTTAGATTATGCACTTTCAAGATCATCAACAACTCCTGCGACGGGGAAAAAGATTAAAAAAAAGAGGGAAGCACTGTAAGGTGTGTATGGTAGCGTAGCTGGGTGAATAAGGCTTCGGAGACGTGGCTGTGGGTTTATTAAACAATAAACAATGGATCCTGGACAGAGGAGATGAACGTGACCTTTCTGTATAAAGATTTGTGCCCGACTGCCGGGCGGCTGGGAGGTCAGGTCAGGCGAGGCGACGTGCTGGGTCGCAGTTGCCAGACGTCACAATATAGTTGCCACATACATTATAGACATGAGCGCGCCACATATGAATATAATATGATAAATATATATATAATACCTCCGCTGCCTACACTGCTCGGCCACCACCAGCGAAATGTCCCCATTTCGAAAAACACCGGGTGAAACCACTTGTAAGGTGTGTATGGTAGCGTAGCTGGGTGAATAAGGCTTCGGAGATGTGGCTGTGGGTTTATCAAACAATAAACAATGGATCCTGGACAGAGGAGATGAGCGTGACCTTTCTGTATAAAGATTTGTGCCCGACTGCCGGGCGGCTGGGAGGTCAGGTCAGGCGAGGCGACGTGCTGGGTCGCAGTTGCCAGACGCCACAATATAGTTGCCACATACATTATAAACATGAGCGCGCCACATATGAATATAATATGATAAATATATATATATATATATATATATATATATATATATATATATATATATATATAATACCTCAGCTCCCTACAGCACATAGAAAAAAAAGTGCATAGCTATTCTAAATACACGTTCTAGTTCCTAGATCTCGCATACCACATTTTCTCCAGAAACTCTTTCACCGTGTCAATCATCTAGATTTGCCAGATTGGCGTTTTTATGCCAAATTCTTAGTTTGTGGCACTTTTTTTTACTGGGTTTGTCAGGATAATCTATTGTTTGGCATTGTTTAGAAATTGGCATTTTTATTGGCGTATTCTTATACTATTGCTATGCCTAGAGTTGTCTGCAACAGGATCATGGAATGAGAGGAATGATGGTAGGCACTTAATTTGATGACTATAGTGACTCCTGTGAGTAATGGTGTCGTGGAAAGAGTGTTCTCACATGTGACTTATGTGAAGAACAAATTAACAAACAGGATGGGAGTGAAAATGTTTGATGCAGTTATCCGAATCCGCACCCACCTACATTTTAGAGGTAAATGTTGCAAGGATAAACTTTGTACCTAGTACTCCAAGTATGTTTCAGCTTTTCTCGTGAAAATATGTATGACGGGAGCGTCCATCCAACGTATCTGAATCTGATGATGCTTTTGATTACATTTAGACATGTAATACAATGAGTCTATGAGGTTGTTTAATATTATTGTAAAGGATGCCAATTAGAGTTTATTTAGTAACTCAAATAAACATTTATAATAAATAATATGAAGTAATATATTTAATTTTATGTGTTAACGTCATTCTTTTCTTTCTTTCACAGTCTACAACGTAGATACATTTCAGAGGATGGTGATTTATTAAAGTAATGTAATTCAATGATGATGGACATGAGTGATATTTGTGCGTTTTGATATCGATTGTATGATACTGTTGCGGCGACGCATTTAGCATGTAAATAGTGTTGTGGCGGTGTAGTTATTGTAAGTGTAATAGTTGTGTGGAGGCAGGGAGCGGCGGCGTCACCGGGCCTCCCTGGGGATGTAGTGGTCCGTGCGAACGTTGACAGGTGTCAAGATACGGTGACTTACGTATCTGTGTTTTCAGCGATACGCAGTCGTGGTTGGGTGTGTTTGGGGAGATGTGGTTGGCTGGAGAAGGAGGCCGAGTGAGAGAGACAACAGACAGAGGGACACAGCAGTGAAAGGCCGATCCTGGGCGCGTGAAGGGCAGGACCTTGGAGGGAAGTGGACAGGGTGGCCGGAGTAATGGCACCCTGGCTTCCTTAGGCCCTGACCTCGCCAAGGGAGTGGCTGACTGGCTGTGTGGATGTTGTTGCGTGCATCCTGGGCGCGTGAGAGGCAGGACCGTGGAGGGAAGTGGACAGGATGGCCGGAGAAATGGCACCCTGGATTCCTTAGGCCCTGCCTCACTAAGGGAGTGCATGGCTGTGTGTGGACTTGTGGAGGCTGTGTGTTCTGCGTGAAACCTCTTGTGGGGAACTCTGTGCCCTGAGGCTGTAATATTGTGCTGTACCATGTAAGTGTTTGTAAATATACCAGGAAATGAGAGTTGTTGTCTGTGTGTGATTTTTAAAACCCTTTTCCCGTCTCGCCAACCCCCGCTACACGATTCCCAGGAGGGCGTTACCTCAGGTAAGGAGAGGTAACCTGTGTTACGACACCCTGCCTTAGTGAGTGAAAAAGGTGGGTGCCGTAACAATACATAAGAACATAAGAATTGATGAGACTGCAAGAGGCCAGTTGATGACCTACACGAGGCAGTTCCTTGTCCCCAACCCTTGGAATAATCTAATATTTATCCATCCCACCTGTCATTCCTATCCATACTGTCATCCAATCGTCTTTTAAAGCTACCAATTTTATATGAATTTGTCAATAGGTATATAACTACCTTTCAAGTTAAAGAGAAGCTTTACAGTTTCTTAATTATACACATTATTTTTGAGTTACATCTATGTAAAAGCAAAACACAATAGATTTTTAAGAAAATATAAAGATTTGCATTTTTTTTTGGGGGGGAGGGGGGGCATATTTAGTTGGCAGTTTTTAGTAGCATTTGGTCAGAGAAGTTGGCATTTTTACTCTTAGGAAACTGACAACCCTGGACCACAGTCACCACACCCAAGTCCAAGTAGCCTACGAGGAAGAGACAGGACGTATAAGTTACGTATAAACAAGGTGGAGAGTGGAACATTAGGTTTTTTCAAGATCAAGTTCAAGGCTGACAACAACACATGGAAAGATGCGTGAAAGTGTTAATCGGATGTGGATAGATGAAGACGGGATAATTGATATTGTGTCAGATCACAACATGCTTATGGTGGAATGTATGGTGGGAGGTAAGAATGAAAAGAAAAGGAAGGTGCAGAAGAAGAAATGGAGGCTGAGGGACGCTAACTGGGAGAATTTTCAAGTATGCCTAAGTGAAAAAATGTGGGGCACGGGGAGCTCAAAGAGTGTAGATGAACTGAATGAGAGATTGACCGAAAATGTGAGAAGTGCTGGGGCTAGTAAGATAGGGTTTGTAAGAATGACTGGAAGAAAGAGAATGAACAATCCGTGGTGGAATAATGATATTAGGGATGCGAGAAGGGAACGTAAGAGGTTAAACAAACAGTGTAGGGTGTTAAAGAAAAGGAGACATGATAGTGAAGAGGCTGAGGGTGAATACCAGAGTGTATGGATGACGTATATGAAACAGCAACGATTGACGAAGCGAAAGATAAGAGATGCGAAAGTGCAGTGTGAAAGGAATGCTATTCAAGCCTTGAGGGAGAAGGGAATGGAAGGAGAGCGTGAGTGGTACAGATTCATGAGAGGGGAAAGCATGTCAGACAGTGAAAATGTCGAAAGCTTGAAAGTGAATGGCAAATGTATTACAGATAAGAATGAAATCAGGGAGTCAATAAAAGAGTTTTGGGAAAACATAGGTGTAGGTGAGGTATTGGAAGTGAGAGAAGGGTGCTTGACACTGGAAGGAAAGGATTCGAATGAGTTGAATGAAAGGATCAGCAGGGAAGAGGTTGAAAAATGTGTGAAAAGACAGAGGAATGGTAAGGCAGCAGGACCAGATGATATCCCATATGAATTTTATAAGAATGGTGGTGAGGTTATGATTGATAGAATGACTGAGCTATTTAACGAAGTGTGGGAAGAAGAGAAGGTGCCGAGAAAGTGGAATGAATGTAGAGTGACACTAATTCATAAGGGAGGATACAAGAGTAAGAATGAGTTGAAGAATTATAGGCCAATTGCCCTTGTGAACACAGTAGGCAAAGTCTTCTGTGCTGTGTTGAATGACAGATTGTGTAAATGGATTGAGAGAGTAAGAGTACTGGGTGAAGAGCAAAATAGTTTCAGAGTGGACAGAAGAGCAGAAGATAATGTATTTGTTATGAATTAAATGATTGCAAGGAAAAAGAATGAGGCAGGCAAGCTGTATTTAGGATTTCTAGATATAGAGAAAGCTTACGACAGGGTAAATAGAGAAATGCTTTGCAGAGTTTTAGAAAAGGTTGGGCGAAGTGAAAAAATAGTCAAAATTGTCAGGAGTATGTATGTTGGGACCAAAGCTAGATACAAACTAGGGAATATAGAGACAGAATGGGTGAAGAGTGAGAAAGGAGTCAGGCAAGGATGTATTCTGTCACCAATCTTGTTTAGTATGTACACAGAAGAACTAGCAGTCAGGTTGAGAAGAATGAATGCAGGAGTGAGTGTCGGGAGGGACAAGGTATGCATGTTGTTATATGCAGATGATGTAGTCTTAATGAGTGAGTCAGCAGAGGAGCTACAAAGCTTATTAGATGTGGTAGATGAGTATGGAAGAGATTTTGGAGTGAATTTTAGTTGTGAAAAAAGTAAGGTAATGATAGTGAATAGATCAGAAGATGAGAGGGATGCTACATGGAGACTTGGAGTGAAAGAGTTGCAGCAAGTATGTGAGTTCAAGTATCTAGGGATATGGATGAGCCCAAATGGATGTGAGAAGGCTAAGAATGAAAAGATTAGTATGGTGAATCAGTGGGTTGGCAGACTAGCAACAACGCCATCCATTCCCTTCCAGTTCTTTCAGTCACCTCATTTATTTCACGTCCCATTTCTGTTACAATCACACGCATCATTTCCATTCTGTCACGGTCATACTTCTCGCATTCTAGTACTACATGCTCTACCGTCTCATCCTCTCCCATGTCACACATCTGGCACACTTTGCTGCGGGACTCTGACCATCTGTAGTTCCTTGCATTCACATCCATACACTGTGCCCTAGCTCGGAAGAGAAGATCACCACCCAGGCTTCCATCATACCACCTTACATACATTGGGGCCTCTTTCTCTCTGTACCATTCCAAAGTCTTCTTTCGTTCCATCTCAGTCTTCCACTTACTTAGTCCCACACCTTTCACTGTTTTGTCTATCTCGCTTTTCCACCTTTTCACATCCCACTCTAACCCTTCTCTACTTCTGTTCATCACCTTCCATTCATAACACCATTCTCTCCCTTCACAAAAGTTATGCACCCACCTAACGAGCATGCCACTCCTGTCTACCATGTTCAGACATTTCTTCTCCCATTTACTCCTCCTTACATTCCACAAATACACCTTCCGTGCAATTCTTGTATTCTCCATTCGTTCCAGCCTAACTTTATATCTCAAAGTTGCCTTTATCTGTCTCTCCCTGAACGTACTCCATCCCATGTCACCTGTCAAAGCTTCTACAGCTGCATACCTTGGTGCATTCAGTGCCATTCTCGCTACTCTATTCTGCCCTACTTCCAACTTGTCTATCTCCTTTTCACTTCATGCAATCACTTCCATACCATACATTACACTCGGAACAGCCACAGTCATCCATATCTCTCGCAACACGTCATATTTACTCGCTCTCATTCTTGCTGCACTCCCTAGGGCTGATTTCACAGTCGTCTGGTAACGTTCTTAACCACAAGCCTTACCAACCTGGTAAGAATCATTACCTACACCTCAATCCGATTTCACAGTCGTTGTTTTCGTGGTATCGGCAATCCCCAACCTGATTACGATCATAACAAAACGAAGACCTCTGATTTTGCAATGTTGGTATGCCGGAGCAGCGGGAAATGTAATTATTGCATCAGCTGAGCGGAAGACAGGCGACAAAATCATAATAAAAAATATTTGAACACTGTGAAGGCATTAAATTTAATATTTATATGTTAAGAGAAAGAAGATATATATTATTTTGTAACATGGAAATATTTGTTTTACTAGTCATGCTTCATTAAAAGCATATCTAAGAGAAAGGCTATATATATTTAATTAATTTGAAATATGGAAATAGGGTTAAGTATAAACATATTTATTTCATATAATTCATTTGTTTCTTTACTTTCCTAACTTTACTTGAATGTACCAGTTTAATTAATGAAATATATATAATATCGTATCTGAGTTGTGCTAAAATTTCAACCCAAAACAGACATTCATAACTTAACCTAACCTATTCTCCTCTACTTTATAACCTAACCTATTATCCTCTACTTTATAACCTAACCTATTGTCCTCTACTTTATAACCTAACCTATTCTCCTCTACTTTACAACCTAACCTATTCTCCTCTACTTTATAACCTAACCTATTTTCCTCTACTTTATAACCTAACCTATTCTCCTCTACTTAATAACCTAACCTATTCTCCTCTACTTTATAACTTAACCTATTCTCCTCTACTTTATAACCTAACCTATTCTCCTCTACTTTATAACCTAACCTATTCTCCTCTACTTTATAACCTAACCTATTCTCTTCTACTTTATAGGTATGTAAAGGTCTTTGATAACAAATGGAACTAAAAGGACCAATAATAATACCAGGAAAAGCTATAAGAATTTTATTCTTATTTACTACCTTGAAGGTTGTTCACAGCCTGCACTGGTTTCCTGATGCTGATATAACTGCCACATTAATAAATCAACTCAACTACTATTTTTCTCAGTATTTCGGTAAATAGCATCTTTCAGACATCCTTATCTATTTCATCGTGTAAATCTTTCATCTTTCTGAGTATTTAGATAGTTGAACTAGATAAGCAAATTAAGAAATAACCGTAATATTAAAATTTAAATGATTATGGGGTCTAGCGGGCGACTCCCCCGGTTAGGACGTTAGGTTAGATTAGGTTTGATTTATTTTTGGTTTGATCCTTTTGCCGAAAAACGGTTATCATATTAATTCAAAATACATCGAAATCTATCAGAATAATATAGTTTTGTCTTGAAAATAAGAGGATACTGTTTTCCGAAAATTACTTTGTTCTCTCCCTCGTTGACTGGTGCGTTCACGCCGCCATCCAAATTCTTTAAAAAAAAATTCATATTATCATTATACCCCTACAACATGTTGTTGTATTGTTAAATAATTGTTCACATATTTTTCAGAAAGTAATATAACTATATGGGGATAAGAATTTGTGTTATTTGCTAAAAAATTGCTTTGTTAAGCTCCATTGGGGAGGTCCCACAGCTCCCAAGCCTGCGTTACCAAAGGTTCCAATCTCTGGTATGGTTTCAAACAAACAACACCGCGAAAGACGACTGTGAAATTGGATTTGCTGATGGTGGTGGAGATCGCTGCTCATTGGTAACGATCTGAACAATACGAAGCGACTGTGAAATTAGCCCTAGGACTGTGTGAGGAGACGAGTGAACGGATGATTGACGCGGTGAAAGAGTTCCTGGAGAAAATGTGGTTTGCGAGATTGAGAGATTATGGCATGTACTTAGAGTATGCATCTTTGATTTATTTAGTTTTTTTTTTCTGTGTACTTTCCTTTTTTTTCCCTTATTCCCCTCACAGGAGCTGCCGATAAAAAGGCCTGACTTGGAGGAAATTTCAAGTCACCTGTGACATGATCTTGATCTTGATCTTGATGTCACAGGAGGTCTGGGTTACCCCAAAACCAGGCCTTTGAATCGGCAGCACCTGTGAAAGAAACAGCAGAAAATACTCCGCAGAATTACTTCTTAAATCTAACATTCCACACTTTTTCAAGGAATTCTTTCACAGCCTCTATCATTCGTCCATTTGCCACACCATTCAGTCCCAACAGCAGCACCATCCACTCACAACCAGTCATTCCACCCACCACATTGATTTCACGCCCTAATTCATTCAGAAACACTCTCATCATATCCGCACGTGCTCTCTCATACCTCTTGCATTCTAACATCAGATGCACCACAGTCTCATCCACACCCCTGTCACACATCTCACACTCTTTCCTCCTATCCTCTGACCATCTATAGGTCCTATCATTCACTTCCACACACTGTGCTCTCACTCTGAACAGAAGGTCACCACCTAGGCTACCATCATACCAAACTTCATGCTTTGGAGCCTCTTTCTCCCTATACCACCTCAGAGTTTCCTTTCTATCCATCCTATTCTTCCACTCGCTAAGTCCATCCGCTTTCACTGCTCTATCTATCTCCCTTTTCCATTTTCTCTCATCCCACTCTGCCCCCCCTCTCTGTTTCTATCTGTCATTCTCCATTCAACAACATTCTGTCTATCCTCAAAAGGTCTGTGCACCCTCCTAACTAACATACTATTCTTGTCTATCATTTTCCCACATTTGTTTCCCCATTTGCTATCTCCTAGAGTCCACAAGTATACCTTCCTTGCTAGTCTTGTTTCATTCATTCTCTCTAATCTCACTTTATATCTCAGAGTTGCTTTCATCTGCCTTTCCCTAAAAGTGCTCCACCCCATATCCCCTCTCAGTGCGTCTACTGCTGCATACCTAGGTGCATTCAGAGCCATTCTAGCTACCTTGTTTTGTCCCACCTCTAACTTTTCTATCTCACTCTTATTCCAAGCCATTACATCCATACCATACATGATACTTGGTACAGCCACACTCTTCCACACTTCCCTCAGTACCTCATACTTGCATGCTCTCATTCTTGCTGCACTCCCTAGGCGACCCACCCATTGATTCGTCATACTTATCTTTTCATTCTTTGCTCTCTCACATCCATCTGTACTCATCCACACTCCTAAGTACTTGTATTCTTTAGTCTGTTGCAACTCCTTTTCATCTAACATCCAGGTGGTATTACACTCATTCTCTAACCCATTGACTACCATTATCTTACTCTTCTCACTACTGAAGCTCACTCCAAAGTCTCTTCCATACCCTCCTATCACATCTAAAACACTTTGTAGTTCTTCTGCCGACTCACTCATAACAACCACATCATCCGCATATAGTAACATGCATATCTTGTCCTCTCCAACTTTCACTCCCACATTCATTCTTCTTATCCTGGCAGCTAGCTCTTCAGTATATAAACTAAAAAGGGTTGGTGAGAGGCTACATCCTTGTCTAACACCTCTTTCGTTCTTCACCCAGTCTGTCTCAAGGTTACCTAATCTATACTTAGCTCTCGTACCAACATACATACTTCTAACTATGTTTACTATCTTCTCACTTAACCCAATCTTCTCTAAAACATTCCATAACCTACTTCTGTTGACTCTATCATATGCTTTCTCTATATCTAGGAAGCACACATACAGTTTTCTACCCTCTTTCTTTTTCCTTTCAATCAGTTCATTCACAACAAACAATCTTCCTCTCTTCTGTCTACACGGAACCCATTTTGTTCTTCACCTAACACCCTAACTCTCTCAACCCACTTACACAACCTTGCATTCAGCACAGCACTAAACACTTTCCCTACTGTATTCCCTAGGGATATTGGCCTATAGTTCTTAATCTCACTCTTACTCTTATGACCTCCTTTATGAATAAGTGTCACACTGCATTCATTCCAGTCACTCGGCACTCGCTCCTCTTCCCACACTCTGCTAAACAAGTCAGTCATCCAGTCAATCACATCAAGATCAAGGTCAAGATCATGGTTTGAGCTGCACCATGTATATCCAAGGTTAATTATCGTCTTTAATACTTTGATATGCAAACTAAAACTGTATATTCCCTCTTTTATACGTGTGCATGTACATACGTGTGCATGTACATACGTGTGCATGTACATAAAGTTCCTGGTTTCACTGATTTAGAAACCACGGCAGCGTTCTCAGTCCCTTGCTGGCTAACAATCCTTGGCCGTCACGTCTCAAAGCACACGCTGAGGACATCACAAACACAAACACAAACACAAACAGCGCATCCCACTGATAACGAAACAAACACAGTCGGCCTCACACAGCGGCACACTTCACACTAAGCTTAATCGACGCCTCAGTGCTTGGCTCGAATTGGCGCCAAACTCCTTCCCTTCTAAGTTTGTCTGGTTACTTACAGACGTGAAAATATCAATAAAAAAGTATAATTTACTTTGGTTACTTTGGAGAATTTCGCCTGTTAACGGCACAGCTAAAGTGGGCTTCCACTGGCTCCAGGTCCCTCCTCAACCCCTATTCCTGGACTTGGGGTGATGGTTGTTAGGGTGTTGTGATGGGAGTTAGGGTATCCTGGTGTTGGAGGTTCATCTGGTATCCCACTGAGCCACTTGTCCATTCTCCCCTTGAAACACTCCACTGTGATGTGTGTCAAGTTACGGAGTTCTTTTGGGACACAGTTGAACAAGCGGGTACCATTGTGGGTGAACGTGTTATGCACCAGGGTTCCCAGTCTTGCTGTTGTGCCCTGCGTTTCCTGTACATAACACAGTCGACCTCTCCTGGGATGTGGGTTTACTACTAACCCAACATTTGTGGCTTTTCCCTCTAATATCTTCCAGACATAGATGCTAATATATATCTCTCTCCTCTGCAGCGAGTAGAGACGCAAGTGTTTCAGCCTCTCCCAGTAATTCAAGTGTTGGACGCCCTGAATTTTACTGGTGAAGGTCCTTTGTGGGGCTTCAAGGGAGGTTATATCTTGAATTTTGTCAGGGGACCAAAGCTGACAGCAATATTCTAGTCTGGGGAGGACAATAGTTTTCCACAGGGTCATCATGCACTTTTCTTCTCGTGTTCTAAATGTTCTTAGAACCCAGCCAGTCATCTTTCTTGCCGCATCCGTGATCTTGCTGAAGTGATGAGTGAAGGATGCATCCTTAGCTGTCGGCCTTGACATATCGAAAGCCTTCGATAGAGTCTGGCATAAATCTTTTATTTCTAAACTACCCTCCTACGGATTCTATCCTTCTCTCTGTACCTTCGTCTCTAGTTTCCTTTCCGACCGGTCTATTGCTGCTGTAGTGGACGGTCATTGTTCTTCTCCTAAAACTATCAACAGTGGTGTTCCTCAGGGTTCTGTCCTATCACCCACTCTCTTTCTATTCATCATCAATGATCTCCTAAATCTGACTCAATGCCCTATCCACTCCTATGCTGATGACACCACCTTGCATTTTTCAACGTCGTACAACAGACGCCCAACCCAACAAGAATTAAATGACTCAAGGCGAGATGCTATAGGACGCTTAACTTCTGATCTTTCACTTGTTTCTGATTGGGGCAGAGCAAACCTAGTTTTGTTCAATGCCTCAAAAACTCAATTTCTACAACTATCTACTCGACATAACCTTCCAGATAACTATCCCCTCTTCTTCAATGACACTCAACTTCCCCTCTCCACCACATTAAACACACTCGGTCTATCCTTTGCTAAAAATCTAAACTGGCAATTTCATATCTCTACTCTTGCTAAATCAGCTTCCAAGAAGTTAGGTGTCCTATGGCGTCTGCGTCCATTTTTCTCTCCCTCTCAGCTGCTTGCTCTGTACAGGGGCCTTATCCGCCCATGTATGGAGTATGGCTCACATGTCTGGGGGGGCTAAACTCACACAGCTCTTTTAAACAGGGTGGAGTCTAAAGCTTTTCGTCTCATCAACTCTCCTCCTCTAACTGACTTTCTTGATTCTTTAAGTCACCGCCGCAATGTTGCATCTTTATCTATCTTTTACCGCTATTTTCATGCTGACTGCTCTTCTGAACTTGCTAACTGCATGCCTCCCCCCCTCCCGCGGCCTCGCTGCACAAGACTTTCTACTTCTTATCATCCTTATTCTGTCCATCTTCCTAATGCACGAGTTAACCAGTATCTTCACTCTTTCATCCCTTACACTGGTAAACTCTGGAACTCTCTTCCTTTGTCTGTTTTTCCACCTACCTATGACTTGAACTCTTTCAAGAGAGGAGTGTCAAGACACCTCTAATGTTAACTGGATCTCCACCCCTTGATTCTATTCTCCTACTGTCCTCTTTACAGGGTCTGGCGAAGAGCGGGATTTTTTTTTTTACTTATTTGTTTTCCCTTAGCTATTGCCCTTTTAATGTAA
>JAPQNM010000041.1:4629729-4639729 GCA_029783475.1 Metacarcinus magister | reverse complement strand
TCTCTCTCTCTCTCTCTCTCTCTCTCTCTCTCTCTCTCTCTCTCTATTTCTCTTTCTCTTTCTCTTTCTCTCTCTCTTCTCTCTCTCTCTCTCTCTCTCTCTCTCTATATATATATCTATATATATATATATATATATATATATATATATATATATATATATATTATATATATATATATATATATATATATATATATATATATATATATATATATATATATATATATATATATATATATATATAATGATAACAAAAATAATAATTGTAATAATATTGATAGTAATAATAATAATAATCACAGATACTAATGATAATGATATTAGAACTAATAATAATGATAATTATAATAATAATATTAACGATAATAATAAAAAAAAATAATAATAATGGTAGAAATAATTATCTTTATAATACTACTACTAATAATTCTGATAAAATTAATAATAATAATAATAATAATGATATTAATAATAATAATAATAATAATAATAATAATAAATAATGAAGAAGAAGAAAAATACTACTAATAATAATGAGAGCTATTATTATAATAAATATTTATATAATAATTCCTTCCGTGAGAGAGAGAGAGAGAGAGAGAGAGAGAGAGAGAGAGAGAGAGAGAGAGAGAGAGAGAGAGAGAGAGAGAGAGAGAGAGAGGAGAGAGAGAGAGAGAGAGAGAGACCTGGGAGTGGGGGTGGGCGAGGATAAGGCCCCTTGTGGAAAAAATGGCGTTGGGAAGAGGAGGAGGATTTGAGGATTATGATGAAGGACGGGTCACTGGAGGTCAGCCAATGACAGATCCACAGATCCCAAGAAAAAAGAGGTTGACATATGTCGCCTGATTTGGTATTTTGGTTAGGAAGAGCCTGGTATACTTTCCCTGCGATCAGTGTTGAAGTTAGGGAGAGCCTTGTACAGTCTCCAGGGGACTGTACCTTCCCATACATCGGTGTTTTCCTCAGAACTTTTTGCTATTGATAAAGCCATAGATTATGCACTAAATTCAAATCATAACGTAATTGTCATTTTCACGGACTCTATGTCAGCCCTTCAGGCGATAGAGTCCGGGCGCACGGATGCCAATGAAATCCAAGGCAACATTATTAATAAGCTAAATTCACGCCGTAAATCTTTCTCTTTGTATTGGGTGCCTGGTCATTCGCGTATTTACGGGAATGAGCAGGCTGACATGCTGGCTAGGTCCACTGCAGAGCTCGAGGGAGCGTGGAACCTCCGTCGAGATCTGCAGTCATGTCTCTCGGCTGCAAAATCATCAGTTTACCTCCTGTGGCAAAGTCACTGGGACAACCTCCATCTTCCCACTGTAAAACCCATCCTGGGCGAGTGGGCTTCCTCCAACCGCCCCACAAGGCGTCAGGAGGTGGTCCTCGCACGCCTCAGGATGGGCTGCACCCTAGCCACCCACATGCTCCCCTACATCGCCCACGCCTTCCCACCCCAATGCATCACCTGCCATACT
Source organism: Metacarcinus magister (assembly GCA_029783475.1). NCBI lineage: Eukaryota > Metazoa > Arthropoda > Malacostraca > Decapoda > Cancridae > Metacarcinus > Metacarcinus magister. The sequence goes on along the minus strand of JAPQNM010000041.1, from coordinate 4,638,245 downwards.
ACCCTCTCTATCGACCACATCCTGCTTCACTGTGTGCGTTATCGGGAGGCGCGACGGTCCCTCGCAGCCTTCTGTGAGGCCCGCCGCCTTCCGATGACGCAGACCACCCTTCTGGGTGACCAGCATCCGGATGTGGTCGATAGCCTGATGATTTTCCTGGCCGAGACCAATTTAATCAAAGAGTTATGACTTACTTATATATTCCAATGTTTATTGTTATTTTACCACTATGTATATACTGCACTTTTTTCTTGTAATAAATATGTTTTGAAATGAATGATTGTATGTATTATGTGTCTGGCGTGAATGTCAATTATTCCCCATGTTTACTTTAAATACGTATTCGTACGTATCCTCCCCCATTGTATGTATGTACCATTTTTTGTCCCTCACCTCCCATGACTAATGACTTTAGTTTTTGCTTTAGGTTCAGGTTCCCAAGTATGAATGTGTGTGTATGATGCGTGACTGAAATTGTATGAAAGTATATCTTGATTTCTATGTACAAAAATATAAAATTAATAAAAATAAATAATTAAATAAAATAAAATAAACAGATATATAAATAAATAAACAAATAAAAATTAAATCAATTAAAATTAATAAAATAAGCACAAAAAATATATATTTGAATTTAAAACCTAAATGGCCTAATAGCCTATGCCATGGTTGATGGCCAAAAGGTCCGGCAGTCTCATCCTCTCTAGACATCGAGGTCTTTCCTCTCTCCCAAAGTGTTGTGAAGGGCGTGGTTGGGGACTCGACTGGATTACCTGTGTTGCTGCTTTCTTCTGATTAATGGGCAAGTTGTGTTTATGTGCCATTTATTCAGTGTTTGTTTGTCATTGTGTGTTTGTGTGTAAATTGAGTGTTATCGGTGGAACTCGGGATCTATAACTTTGCGATTTAGTTCATGCTCAGAATCAAGTGTTGTGTTATTTTCTTGGTGTTCTAAAATAATAATTATTTTTATGAAATGGTTGTTTCAAGCCGAACCATCTTTAATCTGTGACGCACTCCCTGTTGTGGTTGATTCCTTCCCCTAGACTTCCGTAAGTGATCTAAAAGTTGCTACAGTAGAGAGGGACGTTACAATACACAAAGGCCCCTCCAAACATCTGTTTACATAACTCTAAGGGAAAACTCACATTTATATAAAGAAGCAGAAGTCTAAGGAAAAATAACATATGTTGGGGCCTCCCAAAATAATGTCTTGCAAGAATTGGTAACTGCTAGTTTGAGTGTATATATTCAGACTGTAGCGGCCTACAGAATCACTTCACTCAGCCTTTCCACTTGGAGGGACAACCATCTCGGCTTCAGAATGGGGATTCTGAATATTATAGTAAGTGGAAATTCCGTTCTAATGTAGTCTTTTTAGCAGCTGGTAGGATGTTTATTTTAAGGATATTAATTTATGTAGGATTGTGATGAACAAATATTATGCATTGTTCCAGTATATGAATATTATGAGTTGCTCCAGGATTTGAATATTATGTGTTGCTCTAAATTGTGGATATTGTTGTGAGCTCCTAAAGATATTATCTAATGTGCCTGTTCATTTATATATGTTAAATATTGATAAAGGAAATATTGTTGGAGCAGGATTGCCAACTTGATTGATTAAATATAGAAAATCAAAGTGTTCTGTAACCCCGTGACCAAAGTATATGCTGATTAACAGAACACGGAAACGTTGCATAACGTGGAACGAAATAGGTTATGGTTATGGTTACGTTAGGTTATGGTTAGATTAGGTTATGTTAGGTTTGGTTAGGTAAGGTTTGGTTGGGTTAGGTTCGGTTATATAAGCTTTTTATATTTCATTACCCGAAAGTTTGGCATTTCACCCTAGATTCAGGACAGACCTAAATAGATATTTGTTCACTAACAGAGTGGTGAACGATTGGAATAGGCTGGGGAGACACGTAGTAAGTGCTGAGTCAACACGGTTGGATCAGAGTATGGATAGGGATGACAGGTGGGATGGATAAATATTAGATTATTCCAAGGGTGGGGGACAAGGAACTGTCTCGTGCAGTCTCCTCATTTCTAATGTTCTTATGTTCTTATGTTTAATGTGGAGGAGAGGGGAAGTTGAGTGTCATTGAAGAAGAGGGGATAGTTATCTGGAATGTTATGTTGAGTAGATAGTTGTAGAAATTGAGTTTTTGAGGCATTGAACAAAACCAGGTTTGCTCTACCCCAATCAGAAACTAGTGAAAGATCAGAAGTTAAGCGTCCTATAGCATCTTGCCTTGAGTGATTTAATTCTTGTTGGGTTGGGCGTCTGTTGTACGACGTTGAAAAATGCAAGGTGGTGTCATCAGCATAGGAGTGGATAGGGCATTTTATTGTCAGATTTAGGAGATCATTGATGAATAATAGAAAGAGAGGGGGTGATAGGACAGAACCCTGAAGTACACCACTGTTGGTTTTAGGAGAAGAACAGAGACCGTCCACTACAGCAGCAATAGAACGGTCGGAAAGGAAACTGGAGATGAAGGTACAGAGAGAAGGATATAATCCGTAGGAGGGTAGTTTAGAAATTAAAGATTTATGCCAGACTCTATCGAAGGCTTTCGATATGTCAAGGCCGACAGCAAAGGTTTCACCGAAGTCCCTAAAAGAGGATGACCAAGATTCAGTTAGGAAAGCAAGAAGATCACCAGTAGATCGGCCTTTACGGAAACCATATTGGCAATCAGAGAGAAGGTTGTGAGCTGATAGATGCCTCATTATCTTCTTGTTAAGGATAAACTCAAAGGCTTTAGAAAGGCAGGAAATCAAAGCTATAGGGCAATAGTTTAAAGGATTAGAGCGGTCATCCTCATTAGGGACAGGTTGAATGTGAGCAAACTTCCAACAAGAAGGATAGATAGAAGTAGAGACATACAGACGAAAGAGTTTGACCAGGCACGGAGCGAGCTCAGAAGAACAGTTTTTGAGAACAACAGGAGGAACTCCTGTCGTAAGCCTTCCGAGAATCAAGGGCAGAGTGGGCTTGGAAAACGTCATAATGAAGAATTTCAATTTTAGGGATGAAGTAGTCAGAGGGTGGAGGAGTAGGAGGAATATGCCCTGTATCTTCCATAGTAGAGTTGGTAGCAAAGGTTTGAGCAAAGAACTGATAGCGTTGTGCATTGAAGTTTTGTGAGGAAATATAAGTTTTTAGAAATATAGAAAATCGGTAATAACGTATTTGTGTTATTCTAACTTTTAGAAAATTTTAAGTTGTCGTTTGTGCTTGTGCATTATATCTTCCTGATTGCTGAGCTGTGTATATGTATTACATATCACATACATCTAAAACTGCCCATATATTTTCCTTAAACATAATTTCCACCATCGATCTTCTTACAGGTACGGCCACAAACAATGATATTATCAGTAGATATATTTAATCGCAGATTCCGATGCATACATTACCAAGGTATTACTAAAACACGGATGTGAGACAGATGTGGCACGTGTCACCAGTAAAACCACAAATGTAGCCTGAAAAATAAACACTTATCTATCGTCTTGGATATGAATAACGCCACAGAATTTTGGGATATCCATTAGCTACTTAATGATCTCAAACCTTCCGTGAAATCAGTCCCTTTGTCCTCGTAAAGATGGGGCAACTCTATGTTAGCAAGATTGGAACCTCTCTAGAGGTTGGCGCTGAGGCCTTTGTAGTCCTCTCATCAAGCAGGGAAGAATTCAGTTCCACAATCTCCATGGTGAAGCCCAGTGCTGTTCCTCCTGCTTATTATTCCAACACCAGCAGGAGGAAAAGGCCTCACGAAAGGAAGTGTTTCGTTATAGATGAAGAAGAGTTGAAGGAAGAGGAAGAGGAAGAAGAGTGTGTTGGATCTCACACCTCCAGTTTGGCACAACAATTACCTCCTAAAAGTCTTGGAACGGTGAGAAGAAGTGGTTGTTTACATATTATTAGAGTTATTATTATTGTATCATGTATTTTTCCCCTTAATGTTCTATACTTTCATACGTTTATTCGCTATTATTTATTATAAAAATTTATTTATTCTATTTATTATCCATTGGTACACATTTTTGCTGCGCGCTGGCTCGCGCTGGCTCGCGCTGGCTCGCGCTGGCTGGCGCTGGCCCTCTCGCGCTGGCTCTCGCGCTGGCTCTCGCGCGCTCGCTCTCTCGCTCTCTCGCTCTCGCGCGCTCGCTCTCTCGCTCTCGCGCGCTCGCTCTCTCGCTCTCGCGCGCTCGCGCTCTCGCTCTCGCGCGCTCGCGCTCTCGCTCTCGCGCGCTCGCGCTCTCGCGCTCTCGCTCTCGCGCGCTCGCGCTCTCGCTCTCACGCGCGCGCGCGCGCTCTCGCGCTCTCGCGCGCGCGCGCTCTCGCGCTCTCGCGCGCGCGCGCTCTCGCGCTCTCGCACGCGCGCGCTCTCGCGCTCTCGCACGCGCGCGCGCTCTCGCGCTCTCGCACGCGCGCGCTCTCGCGCTCTCGCACGCGCGCGCGCTCTCGCGCTCTCGCACGCGCGCGCTCTCGCGCTCTCGCACGCGCGCGCTCTCGCGCTCTCGCACGCGCGCGCTCTCGCGCTCTCGCACGCGCGCGCGCTCTCTCTCTCTCTCTCTCTCTCTCTCTCTCTCTCTCTCTCTCTCTCTCTCTCTCTCTCTCTCTCTCTCTCTCTCTCTCTCTCTCTCTCTCTCCTCTCTCTCTCTCTCTCTCTCTCTCTCTCTCTCTCTCTCTCTCTCTCTCTCTCTCTCTCTCTCTCTCTCCTCTCTCTCTCTCTCTCTCTCTCTCTCTCTCTCTCTCTCTCTCTCTCTCTCTCTCTCTCTCTCTCTCCTCTCTCTCTCTCTCTCTCTCTCTCTCTCTCTCTCTCTCTCTCTCTCTCTCTCTCTCTCTCTCTCTCTCTCTCTCTCTCCTCTCTCTCTCTCTCTCTCTCTCTCTCTCTCTCTCTCTCTCTCTCTCTCTCTCCTCTCTCTCTCTCTCTCTCTCTCTCTCTCTCTCTCTCTCTCTCTCTCTCTCTCTCTCCTCTCTCTCTCTCTCTCTCTCTCTCTCTCTCTCTCTCTCTCTCTCTCTCCTCTCTCTCTCTCTCTCTCTCTCTCTCTCTCTCTCTCTCTCTCTCTCTCTCTCTCTCTCTCTCTCTCTCTCTCTCTCTCTCTCTCTCTCTCTCTCTCTCTCTCTCTCTCTCTCTCTCTCTCTCTCTCTCTCTCTCTCTCTCTCTCTCTCTCTCTCTCTCCTCTCTCTCTCTCTCTCTCTCTCTCTCTCTCTCTCTCTCTCTCTCTCTCTCTCTCTCCTCTCTCTCTCTCTCTCTCTCTCTCTCTCTCTCTCTCTCTCTCTCTCTCTCTCTCTCTCTCTCTCTCTCTCTCTCTCTCTCTCTCTCTCTCTCTCTCTCTCTCTCTCTCCTCTCTCTCTCTCTCTCTCTCTCTCTCTCTCTCTCTCTCTCTCTCTCTCTCTCTCTCTCTCTCTCTCTCTCTCTCTCTCTCTCTCTCTCTCTCTCTCTCTCGCGCGCGCGCTCTCGCGTGACTATATATATAGCAGTGACGATAGTTGTCACGAGGCAACAACAAAAAGGTCTCACCGGAAACGGAAAGAAAAGCATGCCACAAAATCAGGTGACCACTGTATATTGGAACGTGGCGTGGCATAAACCTGCGTGGGCGAGGGGTAAGTCACAGGAGGGAGGGAACTGAGGCTATAAAAAAGGTTTACCGGAAGAATGTGGGAGGATGTACAATTCCATCCACGATAAGCATGTTATTTGAACGTTATTGTACTATCCATACTGTATATGGATAGTACAATAAGTTGATATTAGTGCATATGATGAAAAAATATTTGCACGCATCGCAACCTAAATAGCGGCAGTGGAGTGTTCGGGTAGAATACATACAACAAAATTGTATGTTACTTAGGTAAGACAATTAGTGGAGTACGTAGATGACATGGCATTACACATATCCCTATTACGTAGCAACAATGCTAGCTGTGTTATCATGGACTTTATTGATAACCAAATAGCTAGTGCACTGGCAGCAGCATAATCTAAATGGGCAAAGGATCATTTTGTTTAACCTTTTGCTGGATAAGATAGGATACTGAAGCACCTATGATGCAATAAACGAATGCAGCTTCAGGAGACAGAGGGACGCTTCATGACGTCATACAACTCTGACCTTGAACTTGACGCGCAGTTCGTTGGGTTCAGCCTATTGTTCCTTCCTTGATATGGGTGTTGCAATAGTTCCAGACGACGTGTAAGTATGGCATGTAAGGCTTGGACGATTGTTGTGTAAAAGTGTGTCATTGGTGCTAGGCAAGTTTCCAGTGTCACTGATTGTGTTCATCTCAGAACATGTTTTCAAGGTTAGCTGGAACCGGCCCTCTGTGTGTGTGTGTGTGTGTGTGTGTGTGTGTCTGTGTGTGTGTGTGTGTGTGTGTGTGTCTGTGTGTGTGTGTGTGTCTGTGTGTGTGTGTGTGTCTGTGTGTGTGTGTGTGTCTGTGTGTGTGTCTGTGTGTCTGTGTGTGTGTCTGTGTGTCTGTGTGTGTGTGTGTGTGTCTGTGTGTGTGTGTGTGTCTGTGTGTGTGTGTGTGTGTCTGTGTGTGTGTGTGTGTGTCTGTGTGTGTGTGTGTGTCTGTGTGTGTGTGTGTGTCTGTGTGTGTGTGTGTGTGTCTGTGTGTGTGTGTGTGTCTGTGTGTGTGTGTGTGTGTGTGTGTGTGTGTCTGTGTGTGTGTGTGTGTCTGTGTGTGTGTGTGTGTGTCTGTGTGTGTGTGTGTGTGTCTGTGTGTGTGTGTGTGTGTCTGTGTGTGTGTGTGTGTGTCTGTGTGTGTGTGTGTGTGTCTGTGTGTGTGTGTGTGTGTCTGTGTGTGTGTGTGTGTCTGTGTGTGTGTGTGTGTGTCTGTGTGTGTGTGTGTGTCTGTGTGTGTGTGTGTGTGTCTGTGTGTGTGTGTGTGTGTCTGTGTGTGTGTGTGTGTGTCTGTGTGTGTGTGTGTGTCTGTGTGTGTGTGTGTGTCTGTGTGTGTGTGTGTGTCTGTGTGTGTGTGTGTCTGTGTGTGTGTGTGTGTGTCTGTGTGTGTGTGTGTGTGTCTGTGTGTGTGTGTGTGTGTCTGTGTGTGTGTGTGTGTGTGTGTGTGTGTGTGTGTGTGTGTGTGTGTCTGTGTGTGTGTGTGTGTGTCTGTGTGTGTGTGTGTGTGTCTGTGTGTGTGTGTGTGTGTCTGTGTGTGTGTGTGTGTGTGTCTGTGTGTGTGTGTGTGTGTCTGTGTGTGTGTGTGTGTGTCTGTGTGTGTGTGTGTGTGTCTGTGTGTGTGTGTGTGTCTGTGTGTGTGTGTGTGTGTCTGTGTGTGTGTGTGTGTCTGTGTGTGTGTGTGTGTCTGTGTGTGTGTGTGTGTCTGTGTGTGTGTGTGTGTGTGTGTGTGTGTGTGTCTGTGTGTGTCTGTGTGTGTGTGTGTGTCTGTGTGTCTGTGTGTGTGTGTGTGTCTGTGTGTGTGTGTGTGTCTGTGTGTGTGTGTGTGTCTGTGTGTGTGTGTGTGTCTGTGTGTGTGTGTGTGTCTGTGTGTGTGTGTGTGTCTGTGTGTGTGTGTGTGTGTGTGTGTGTGTGTGTGTGTGTGTGTGTGTGTGTGTGTGTGTGTGTGTGTGTGTTGTGTGTGTGTGTGTGTGTGTGTGTGTGTGTGTGTGTCTGTGTGTGTGTGTGTGTCTGTGTGTGTGTGTGTGTCTGTGTGTGTGTGTGTGTCTGTGTGTGTGTGTGTGTCTGTGTGTGTGTGTGTGTCTGTGTGTGTGTGTGTGTCTGTGTGTGTGTGTGTGTCTGTGTGTGTGTGTGTGTCTGTGTGTGTGTGTGTGTGTGTGTGTGTGTGTGTCTGTGTGTGTGTGTGTGTCTGTGTGTGTGTGTGTGTCTGTGTGTGTGTGTGTGTCTGTGTGTGTGTGTGTGTGTGTGTGTGTGTGTGTGTGTGTGTGTGTGTGTGTGTGTGTCTGTGTGTGTGTGTGTGTGTGTGTGTGTGTGTGTGTCTGTGTGTGTGTGTGTCTGTGTGTGTGTGTGTGTGTGTGTGTGTGTGTTGTGTGTGTGTGTGTGTGTGTGTGTGTGTGTGTGTCTGTGTGTGTGTGTGTGTGTGTGTGTGTGTCTGTGTGTGTGTGTGTGTGTGTGTTGTGTGTGTGTGTGTGTGTGTGTGTGTGTGTGTGTGTGTGTCTGTGTGTGTGTGTGTGTGTGTGTGTGTGTGTGTGTGTGTGTGTGTCTGTGTGTGTGTGTGTGTGTGTGTGTGTGTGTTGTGTGTGTGTGTGTGTGTGTGTGTGTCTGTGTGTGTGTGTGTGTGTGTGTGTGTGTGTTGTGTGTGTGTGTGTGTGTGTGTGTGTGTGTGTGTGTTGTGTGTGTGTGTGTGTGTGTGTGTGTGTGTGTGTGTGTGTGTGTGTGTGTGTGTTGTGTGTGTGTGTGTGTGTGTTGTGTGTGTGTGTGTGTGTGTGTGTGTGTGTGTGTGTGTGTGTGTGTGTGTGTGTTGTGTGTGTGTGTGTGTGTGTGTGTGTGTGTGTGTGTGTGTGTGTGTTGTGTGTGTGTGTGTGTGT
>JAPQNM010000041.1:4569729-4622229 GCA_029783475.1 Metacarcinus magister | reverse complement strand
GACAGATCTAATTTCATCATAAAGAATTTTATCATTGTCTTCGCTTAATTTCGGAGGTCTGTATACTACGCCGAGGATATATTTCTAATTTTTTTCCGTAATTTCAACATAGAGAGTGTCATATGCATCCGCATTTATTTTATTGACCTTATAACGACCTTCATATCATTTTTTGCATATAATAAAACACCTTCATTTTTATGTGTACGGCATTTCTCGAATACATTATAACCATTTAATGACACTTCTGCAATTTGATGTTTGTCGCGTGTACTTATCCACGATTCCGTTAACACAATAATGTCTGGGTTTCCGGCGGTCGCATGTATTATCAACGGATTTAGTTTTGGAATAATACTCCTTACGTTAGCGTAAAAGATGCTTATCTTCTCAGACGCTTTAGGGCTATATTTAGTGTTTATTCGAGCCCTCCTTGAAAATTTACCGCATCAGACCTCAAAACTTCTTGGCTGCTTGTATATGTACTTCTATCAACAGACAAGGGCCTAAACTCTACCTGGCCATCTGTCTGAGTACCTATTGTATTGAACTCGTTTGGCTCGCTTATAACTACCTCACGACTAGTTTGGACAGGCTGAATCCCTCTTTTTGGTAATTTTGCCTCATTTCTTATTAACTCGTATTTCACACCTTCATCCAAAACTCTACCTAATCTCGCTTTTCCTACTCTGTTAAGGTGAAGGCCATCTCCGCTAAACAAGCTCCTATCGTTGCTGAAATGATCCCACACATCAACATACATCACATCTTCCTTACTACATAATTTCTCCAGACGTGTGTTTATTCCTAACATTCTACTAAGGACGAGTGGACCAACATCATATCTGGGAATCACTCCGCAGACCACTGACCGCCTGCGGCTATCCTTAATCTTTCTTATCATTGCCTTATATTTCTCGTACAACTCCTCGGACCTGTCCTTAATAACGTTGTTTGTGCCAACTTGATACACAAAAACAGTTTCTTCGGAAGAATTAACGACTAATTCATCAATTTTATCCGTTATATTTTCAACCCTTTTTCCCGGATAGCAGAAATTTTTTCTCCTTGGTCCTTTCACACAAAACTCCTCGTCTTGATGTCTTACTAGACTATCACCAACCAATATGACGCCAGGCTCATCACGAACTTCGTCTTCCAATACCTGGAACCTGTTTTGCATGACAACACCGCTATAACTGGCACCTCTCTCAACCTTACTCCCTCTTTTGACACGTTGGAAGTCATTTTTCTCTAATTTCGTAATCCTATCTTCCATTTGATTAATTTGAACAACTGATTCATTGATCACTAATTCCCTATCTTTCTTTCCTACATCCTTTTCTAAAACAACGCTTATATCTGCAGCTTCTAACTTTGCTATCCTCGTATCCATAATTTCTAATTTACCGCTTATTTTGCTTAATACTTCACAAAATAAGCAGCAAACATATTCATCATTTTCCTGGATAAGGAAATCCTTAATGAATTATCTTTTACAAGTTAAACACTCATAACGAGTAGCTGGCGCCATATTTAATCCTCTAAACTGCCTCGTAAAATTTTGTAACAAGCCTAGCCACACGACTAATTTAGAGAACTGGTTCTGATCTAATAAATAACTATGTTCAACAATATCACGTATAGCAATATCACTGTTCAACAATATATCTTATAATAATGTAAATATTGATTACTAATACACTATTGGTTCTTCAACAACTGAACCATATACTAACAATAACTAATTATATCTAATCTATATAGTCAATTATAGTCTAATTCACAAACTAATGTTCACCAGATATATAACTAACTATATATTCCTTAGTTAACTGTTTGTTCACAATACACTAACTGTATGGTAAATAAACTTAGCTTGGCGTTTTGTGGACACAGCTGGTGGAACACGTCTGTCTTCTATGACAAGCGGGTGTGAAAAGAGAGAGAGAGAGAGAGAGAGAGAGAGAGAGAGAGAGAGAGAGAGAGAGAGAGAGAGAGAGAGAGGAGAGAGAGAGAGAGAGAGAGAGGAGAGAGAGAGAGAGAGAGAGAGAGAGAGAGAGAGAGAGAGAGAGAGAGGAGAGAGAGAGAGAGAGAGAGAGAGAGAGAGAGAGAGAGAGAGAGAGAGAGAGAGAGAGAGAGAGAGAGAGAGAGAGAGAGAGAGAGAAAGGATTAACAGGAGTCTGCCCTCTCATCCACCCCACCCCCCTTATACTGATCACCAAAATTAATCCAAACTAACAACGCTCCACCCATCATTCCAGCAGCCACTCTCATGTATGAGGGGGGGGGAGGGGGGGCATCCTCCGCCAAAAAACTTTGTATAGACTATAGTGGCTAGCATAAGAGGCATGCCAACTCAGATTCCCGAGTTCGAGTCCCGACATGAGCTGGCACTTTTCTTTGGAAAAACCGCCGAGTGACCAAAGATCACCCACATGCTGCCATAACAATATCCTTGACGGGACTGCAAAGTTATATGCAGAGAGAAGCTTCCACGGGCAATATAAGCCTCTCAATAAGAAACGAGGTGTCACTTAAAAAATCTAACCTGGTCTACTAAAACGGGCGGAAGCCTGACCATCTAACGCCTCCATTAAGCCTATTATCTTATTGTCATGATCGCAATTGTGAAGGACTCATCCTATTAGGGTATTGGGCCTGATAAACCAAGGAACATATTAATGCAAGCACTAACCATGCCTGTAAACAGCCATTCATTGAAAACCTTACAATAAATACAATATCATTTATTTTCATCCTGGTTTGTTCTTTGGTAGAAAATCTTTGACTATGTTCATACGTCCATACCAAATGCACAGGGCATGTGTTTCATGAAAACAGGCTACACCCCTTTAGAGGGAATATATGCTGGGCTGCAGGAATACTACCAGCGTATTCCATGCGGGTCGTAAATGGCAATCAAAAGGGACGGAGCGAGGGGTTAGGGTAGCCCCTTCTCTGTATTCTCTCCTATGAAAAGACAAAACAAAAGGAAAGGGAGAGTAATGTCTCCGAGAACCTTAATCACCTTGTCTTGGCTACCCTCTTTTAAGAGGAGTACAAGCCAGGTATATAGATAGATATAGATAGTAATGATGAAAGCAAACAAACTTCTGGGGCATTATTCTATGGGTTCCACAGTATCTTTTTCCAGTAGGATATCTTCAATGTGCCTGAGTGGCCAGACAACATCATCACAGGCAAGGGTATAATGGTGAGGTTATTCCTCACTTTTTTTCTCTTTTTTTGTATATTTTGCACCTGTGGTGCCGGTTGGCTTGATGGAGGCGCTCTTTAGATGGTCGCCCTCCGTCCGTTAGTATCGCAGGTATAGTGACGCCTCGTTTTTTTCGTTCTCTTTGTTGTTAAGAAAGAGGCTAATGCTGCCGCGGAAGCTCCTCAATGCATATAACATTGCAAATCCCGTTGAGGATAGTGTTATGGCAGCATTTGAGTGATCTTTGGCCACTCGGCGGTAATACCAAAGAAAAGTGGCCAGCAGATATCGGAACTCGAACTCGGGATAAGTTCGTTAGCCCGACCGCTACTCACTAGGCCACCGCTTTCCCATTACTATATCTTACTCATATGCCTTTGTATGTTATCCCGCCTTATTAGCCCGCGCTTTCATCCCGCGTTTCCCCACTCTATTTCCCGCCATACATGTGTAACGCTCCGTTTTTTTTGTAACCATAAATTAGGTCAATTACCCCCTCCCCCCCAGAGTTGAAACTCGCATAGTAGAAGGGGAAAATGAGAAATGAAGGGGGGTTGTTGTTAATCTTAAGTAACTATCGTTATCTAGGTATTCAGGTAGGGAAAATTGAGACGAGGTAATTATAGGGTGAAGTAGTTACACACCTTAAGGGTAGTTTTGCGAAAGGCTGTTTATCCTAGGAGGCGTATGTCGGAAAATTACTGTACTTCAATACCCTCCTGTATTCACTGGCCTCCGCGCCATAATCATATTTTTTTTCTTTACTTACGGTGGAATAGTATAAGGAAGAGTAGTTATTTTAGCATAACATATGGAAGAGTTTTGTAGGTTCCAATAATGGGTTGATGTGAGTAAGATGGAGAAATTCGAGGATGTGGTAATTGTAATATTTATTTCGTAGGGGAAGAATAATTGAGACTGAAGGGTGTTGTAGTTATGATTCTAATTAAAATAGAAATTTGGGTAAATGAATGGTATGTCAGGGGAAATTAGGGTATAGATATAATTATTAGGGAGTTAAGTATAGATAGAGGTATATGGCACCTCTGTTGTTTTGCTGGTAGCCGGCCGTCCACGCGTACAGTATTCGATCGCCACCTTCCTTCGTGAACAGATTTCGATCTCAGTCTACCTCCACGTCCAGGCTGTTGCTGTTCAAAAGTCTAGGTCAATGAAGCCAGCCAAGTGATATGGGAAAGTCTAGCAGGTTAGAAATTAGTAATCTAGGGCAAGTGATAGGAAGGAATTACATTGTGAAGGTGATAATAGGTAACAAGTGGTTGCCACGTGTTAATTGGCTGTTGTTAAGGTGTCGTTAATACCTCAGTTTCCTCGTCTTTCGCTCTCAGATCCGAAGGAATATTCCATCTGAGACGAAAGAAGAGTGATAGGAATTAACTTGGCCAATTGTTTAGTAGTGGTTGAAAAGTGTTGTATTTTTTTTTCGCGCACAAGCTAACTAGTGGTAACCCTCATCTATTATTTTCGAATGTGCTGGTCATTCAACAAGTGCTAAGTGATACTTTTATATTTATAAGAAATTATCAAATATATATGTTTCGATACTTCATCTTCATATATCATTATCCCTGAACTCCCTACCCTCTGACCGATTGACAAGGAAAGTGAGACCGAACCTACTATTTATTTTTATTTATTTTGGTGTGTAAATACGCAAGTATTACACATGTAGTCACGTAACCATATGTAAGGGCTAAATTATGATGTATTCTCCCTTATTTGTAAACCATACGGATTAATACCCTAAGTGTCATCTTCCAGGGCAGCTTCGCTTCCGGGTATGCGGGCGAGACACAGTCTCGCCTCAGGGCTCGACTTCATAAGACGCCTCTGTACCGTCGGCCTATCGAAATGATGCTACTATTGTATTATGTTTGAATACATTTTCAAAGGACTACAAACTATTCTTAACCAACTTCACTACAATGGTTCACATTTAGGCTCTTCTGTTTATTTCCTCTCTAGATACACTACCACTGTGGAGTTTCTAAGTCCCGCTCGAACGCGGGACCCTGAGCTGGTACGCCCGACCGCTAGCCACTAGGCCACCACCTCTACATAAGTATTACAAAATTAAACTAAAATGCATCCACTTTACCTCAGTTTCAGCACATGAATAGTTTCCTTCAGTAAGGTAGTCTTGCAAGGTCTTCAAGAGGGAGCCAAGGAAGGCTTGTTCAACAGCATCCAACCTGGAGGATACCTTCCACCACGAAAAAGCAGTAATGGGTGGAGTGAGGTTGAGTGTGGTGGCATAATATACTAGGAGACAGACTTTGGTGTTGCTCAGTGAAATTGTAAGATTGACACAAGTGTTGACGTACCACTTGCATTGCTTATCATCATCATTACACATGTGCTTTGCTTCTTGAGTGTATAGCATTTTCTTCTTTGGAATGTAAAGTTAATGATTATTTTTAATATACCTTTGTATTTCAGGGAATTGTACAGGGAATTTTACATTCCAAAGAAGAAAATGCTATACACTCAAGAAGCAAAGCACATGTGTAATGATGATGATAAACAATGCAAGTGGTACGTCAACGCTTGTGTCAATCTTACAATTTCACTATATTTATCTATATATCTGGCTTATATTCCCCTATAACGGGGGTAGCCAAAACAAGGCAACTACGGTTCAGGGAAAAAGTATTCTCTCACTACCTATGTGCCTTGTCTTTTTCATGAGAGAATACAGAGGAGGGGCTTTCCAGGTCCCTTGCTGCATCCCTTTTTGTTGCCTTTTATGACCCTTACGGCAACGGTTCTCAAAGTGGGGTCCGCGGACCCCTAGGGGTCCGTGGCACTTTGATAGGGGGTCCGCGAAATCTGGAGCAAAATTTGTTATATACAGCCGATTTTCATGAGAGCCATCTGGCCACACTGGTTGAATGTCATTGTGTCAACCACCGGCAGTGTACATCCAGCGGCCGTCGGGAGCGTATGTATCATGAATCATCGGGTAAAAAGACTTAATTATCAGATAGGGATAGACTACTATAAGTATTGTTACAGGGTTCCATACGGTTAAATCTTTTTTGCCAAGTCTAAGAGTGGAAGAAGGTCTTGAATGGGATCACCGACATGTTCCCACAACTCACGGAGTTTCCGGACACAAACAATTATTAGTCGGGTTGGGAAGAAATTACATCTGCTGTCATCTTAACGCACTGAATGAACATTTCAATTCGTACTTCACTGATGTTGACACAGATGCCTGGGACTGGGTTCGGGATCCTTTTGTAGCCCATTCATCAGCACGTGGTCTCAGTGCAAAGGTAGAAGAAGAACTGTTGGAGCTGTCATGCGATGGGATCCAGAGGATCCGATTCTGACAAAGTTCATGTATAGACTTTTGGCCTTCTGTTAAAAAGGAGTATCCTAAACTCTTTGCTGCAGCTTCGAAAGTTTTGCTTCCTTATCCAATTACTTATTTCTGCGAGGCATCTTTCTCAACTCCGACAATAATGAAAACCAAGTGCAGGGCTCAGATCCATGTGGAAGATGACCTAAGAGCATGTCTCTCGTCTATCCCTCCAAGAATAGAGAAGCTGTGCACTGAGAGACAGGCCCATCCTTTCCAATTAATACAGAACAAAAGATATTTGATATTGATGAGGTGTGAGAAGGAATTTCTGGATTTTCATGCCGTTTCCCAAATAGATATATATTTAATTTCTTTATTTTTGATAGTTATGTGTTATGTGGAGATGGTGGTACAGTGGTTAAGCGTTCGGGCAGGCGAAACTAGGGTTCCGGGTTCGATCCCCTGATATCCGCTGGTTACATGTCATTATTTTGCATTACCGCTGATAAAATTTAAATAATCCCCCGAACTAAGTATCTATAAACCATATAGTTCTGCTGGGGTTAACGCGAGAGCGCTACCCCTCTCACCAAGAAGCTGCCGTGAACCAGGATCGAACTCGCAACCTTTAGGTCGCGAGCCGAGCACTGTACCACAGAGCCACCCGGTGTAGCAGTGTGAAGTGTCCACCCAGGATCAAAGACAATGAAGGGAAGACAGGAAAGTTCTTATCTAAAGCGATAAAGAAGATGTGAGGTCGATATTGACCAGCAGCGCCATCTGTTGAGCCGACGCCAAACTATACTACGTACGTCGTCTGCAGGTGTACGGTTTCTTCTTCTTCTTGTGACCTTATCGCTCTATAGTTTGTATCATATGTGCAGATCTTACTTTTTATTTATGTATGAACAATATTTTTTCATCATTCATTATATATCATTGTGTAATATAATTATTAAGTACTATTTATTATTAGTAGTGGGTGACTAAGTACGAAGACCTTAGTTCATGAAGTGTCATTTTTTTTATTGGGATTTGGTGTGTTTCCTCTAAAGCTAATCTGTGTAATGCGGGAAAGACGTATTATATACATGAATATATTTATATATATATATATATATATATATATATATATATATATATATATATATATATATTAATTAGTGTATTTTGGACATAGAAACACAATAATATAAAAGTGTACTTCAATTGTATTTGTTTACATAGAACATTATAAACAATAAATATATGCAGGCACGTAGATTTTACCTTTCTTCATCTTTCGGGAAAACGTGAAAAATAACATCGAGGTCTTCTTCCTTCTGCCTTCCACAGAGGGAACACGGATGTGACCTGCCAGGCATTGTCAGTCTAGTAGTCCACGTGTCTTGATCTTGATGTCACAGGTGACTTGAAGTTTCCCTCAAGTCAGGACTTTGTATCGGCAGCAATGAGAAACACACAGAAGAAAAAGATGCATACTCTAATTACACGCTCTAGTTCCTAGATCTCGCATACCACATTTTCTCCAGAAACTCTTTCACCGCGTCAATCATTCGTTCACTCGTCTCCCCACACAGTCCCAGCAACAATATCCATTCCCTTCCAGTTATTTAAATCACTTCATTAATTTCACATCAATCATCCTTGTACTCGTCTTCCAATACAGTCCCACCAACAACACCATCCATTCCCTTCCAGTTCTTTCAATCACTTCATTCATTTCACGTCCCATTTCTGTTAGAATCACACGCATCATTTCCATTCTGTCACGGTCAAACTTCTCACATTCCAGTACCACATGCTCTGCCGTCTCATCCTCTCCCATGTCACACATCTAGCACATTTTGCTGCGGGATTCTGACCATCTGTAGTTCCTTCACTTCCTTGCAAATGTAAACAAACAGACTTGGTCTTGGTCCTGGTGTCAATATTACAGTAGAGAGTAGAGCCATCTAGTGAGCCGACGCCGCACTTTTACGGCCAGCTGCTCACAGAAATCGGTTCGGCTTTCCTGTCTTTCTTCCATAGTCTTTAACCCAGGATAGAGTGCCCCATCGGATATGCGCGAGATCACTAGCTCACAGCAGCGGGCAGAGACAACACCCTCCCCGCCGCTCTCCATCACTCCTTGGGCCGGTTTCAAGAACACAACATTTTTCATCGTGATGCGATGGAGCATGAGGCGCCCGACCGTGGGGTATACCACGTGGTAGGTTTCAAGAAGGACAATTTCTCAACACCATGGCCGTGGCGCACGACGTCGAAGGCAAGCGTACCAACGTTCACCAGCAAGTGTGTGGCGGCGTGATTGGTATGCTTGA
Source organism: Metacarcinus magister (assembly GCA_029783475.1). NCBI lineage: Eukaryota > Metazoa > Arthropoda > Malacostraca > Decapoda > Cancridae > Metacarcinus > Metacarcinus magister. The sequence continues at coordinate 4,613,357 of JAPQNM010000041.1, read as the reverse complement.
CTAGGCGGGAAAAACGTAAACATTGCTCCGAGAAACGTTTCCCAGGTTTTGCACTCCATCAACATGTCCACTTCTAAGGTAAGATTTGCATGTTTCTCGATTTAATTATAATACTAGACTATTATTATCAATTACATAGGATGTCACTGTAGAAATTAAGGTAATCAATAAGTGTGTTATTCAAAAATAAGGTCTTGTATTCCCAGTAACATGAGTGGGCATACCCTCGCCTAACAGATCCAGCCCTCACCCTTCTCCGTACCCTTGTTTCCATACACATAACAACACAGTCACGTTAACATGAAACATTTGCAAAAGAATATTGATGATAACTTCTAGTATTACACTGTAGGTATGAATGCGTGACGGGAAGTGGTTCATATAGACGGTGAAATTATTGGTAGGACTCACAAGAGTACCTGTTCTTAAAGCCCTTTGTTATATTGTATTGCATGAATATTGATTTATATATATTATATATATATATATATATATATATATATATATATATATATATAAATATGTATGTATATATATATATATATATATATATATATATATATATATATATATATATATAAATATGTATGTATATATATATATATATATATATATATATATATATATATATATATATACATATATTATATTATAATTTTTTTGCCATATCCACTATCATTACATGTTTGTAACCCTTGCTAGTTCTAAATAATTCATCTGTTCACAAAACTCACTGTAGCATACTTTACAGGCTGCACCAATCAATGATGACCAGGTTCATCAGTTGATTGAACTCATTGAGGGAAGGGCAGATGTCTTGACTTCTAAGTCAACTGACCCTTCCCTCCCAGGAAAGCGGACAAGGGCTTGGGAGGAAATTACCTCCCTTTTTAATGCAGGGAACCCGGGACATTCTCTTCGAACTGTTAGGCAATTGAAGAGAAGCTGGGACCACATTAAGAGAAAGTAAGTCTAATCTGCACGCACACCAAAACACACACACACACAACTGAGTTAAGGGGTTAGAATAATATATAGTAGATAAGTGAAAGAGTTATGTAAGGACTGTGGCTAAAGAATTCCACCTCACATCTGTACGTCCTAGAAGGCTATATAGAAAATTAGTAATATATTTCCTTCCCTAGCTTTTAAAGGGAAAGATTTTTTTAAGAATACCAGGGTATAATACCCTAGTATTCTTTAAAAAAAATCTTTTCCTTTAAAAGCTAGGGAAGGAAATATATTACTAATTTTCTATTATCACTCCTGTAGATTTCACACATACATTACATAACATACTATCTCAGGATCTTTTTAGAAAAAATAACACCGTGCTACTTTGGGATTTTAACATTAATCTCCTTGAGCATTCTTCCCATCAACCAACTAACCACTTTTTAAATTCTATGCAAACATTAAGTTACTTCCCGCACATATCTACTCCTACTAGATTTCCTGATAATCATAATTTAGGTCAACCCTCACTCCTCGACCACATTTGGACAAACTTCACTCCACTATCTACCTCGGGAATCATCCATTACCAATTATCTGACCACCTCCCCACTTTCCTACATTTTGCATTAATGTCTCATCCTTGTACTAAGCATAAAATAGTCTACAGAACCTTTAACAGATTTCAACATAACTTAGTTTCCACTAATTTATCTGTAATTAACTGGAATGCTTTTCTTTAATTCTGATGACAAATGTAAACTTCAACAATTTTATGGAAACATATTTACTCAGCTTTATGCACTTTCCACTCAATTATACACTACCAAAATTCTAATTTACACTAACATTTAGTATCCCCTTCTTCCATAACATTAAATGATATCTTCTCTTAGAACCAAGGCACTGGACCGGGAATACAGGAAGAGAGTGAGGGGAACCGGGGGTGGACCACCACCAACTCCACCAAAGTACAGCCAAGACCAGGAGACAGTGCGCTCCCTCATGGCTAAGGATTTGGCAATGGGGGACCAAAACACAGAATATGGAATTGCTCCCGTGCATGGTAATAGTCTTTGGTTTCAGTAATTGTCATTCAAGTAAATCAACAAATAGATCTCAAGATGGGCAAAATAATTGTGAAGATCTGGTGCGAGGAAGGATTTCGAAAAGGAAAGAGATTGTGTGGATCACAATGATAACTGTCCTGCTTGCAAGAAACAATGTTTAGATGATGACTTAGTAATGGGAATTATCATCTTTTACAGAGTTTGCCTCTCTAAGGGCCTCCCATCCCGCCAACACCAACACTCCTGTTGCCTCATCCTCCAGTGCTCCAGCTTCCTTTTCCATCTCTTCCTTTGCTCCAGCTGCCTTCTCTGCCAGCTCCATTCTCCTGCCTCCTACACCCTCCACATCTCACTCTTCACCCCCTGTCTCTTCTTTGTCTCCAGCTGTGCCACCTGTTTCTTCTGTAACTTTCACCCTTCCATCACCACCTCCAGTATTTAATGATCCTTCCATCTCTGTTTCTCCTAAATCTTCTATCTCTGCAACCTTATCCTCTCATTCTTCAACCATTTCCCCTTCTAACAATCCTCCACAATCAGTTTTGAAGAGGAAAAAGGCATCCCGATCACCATCCAGTGAGGTGGGGGGGTGCCTTGATGCCATCTCAAAGAGAGATGAAGAACTCCACTTCTTACGAAAGAAGTTGGAAGACACCAAGCTGATTGTGGAGGAAAGTAATCTTGAACTGTCACGCCTTCACATAGAGCTGGCAAAGAGGAAGTTGGAGAGCCATGAGGTCCAGCAGGCTGATGAACTGGCACGCCTTCAAATAGAGCTGGCAAAAAGGAAGCTGGAGAGCTATGAGGTCCAGCAGGCTGATGAAGAAGCCCACCATGGAGAAGTCCTTAGCCTGGTTGTGTCAATGAGACAGTTGGTGACTTCTGTTTTTGGAAGGTGTCAGAGGTCTGACAATTGATAATCATTTTGAAAATTCTTATCTTTTATTTTTCTTAATTTGTTGGTTGAAATAATGGTGGTTTTTTATTCCAAAGAATTTATTATTTTTTTTAATAAACATGTTTTCTAAGGAAATATACATACTTTAAAGCAAAACTTCCTGTGTGTGACTAGTACCTTCTTTTCTTGCAGATTTTAAATAGAATACAATTGTACTAAAAATTTTAACTTATGAAAATACAATTTTCAGTAGCATGGACAACCTCAAATACTATGATTTACTCTGCTACAGTCTTCTCCCTTCAACACAAAACATCTTCCAGCAAATCATACATCCCTTGGATCAGTGCATCAATGAGGAGTGCACTGGCAGACAAGGACAGTGATGAAGGTCCACAGGACACCAGGTGCTTATGGAAATAATCTATTGGCAATTTCAGACCTCCTGGTTTGTCCTCCCACCACATTGTCCCGATAGTCTGGCTCAGGAATGCCTTGGTAGTGGTTCTCCTCCACATTATCAGGGCTTTCCTCCAAAGGCAATTCATTTCGAATTGCAATGTTATGGAGGACAGCAGCTGACGTAATGATATTATTTGCTGTCCCTACATCAGTCCTAATAGTCTTTGAGAGGACAGCAAATCTCCTCTTCAGCACTCCAAAGGCTCGCTCAATGCAATTTCGAGTTGTGACTTGTGCCACATTGAAGCGATGTTGGTGTGGGGTATTTGGGTTGCCATAAGGAGTGAGGAGGTAGCTTCGCAGTGGATAGGCACTATCTCCCAGCAGAAAGCCTCGGTACTGTCCATCTTGGAGAGCCTGGCAGAGACAAGATGAATTAAAAATTCTAGAGTCATGTGCACTACCTCCCCAGTTCACCACAAGAGTAGTGAAAACAAGGGAGGCATTACACACGGCCATAACGTTAAGCGCAAAGAAGTCTTTGCGACAACGATACAGCTCGGCTTCATCTCCGCCAGGGCTCCTGATGGGTATCAGAGTACCATCAATACAGCCAATGCACCCGGGCATCTGCGCTATAGTTGAAAAGGCCTGCATCTCAAGATGCTCTTCTGCTGGAGTAGGAAACCTTATATGCCTTGAAGCTATTTTGGTCATGGCACAGGTTACCCTCCTCACACACCGACACACACTGGCTTTGGACATATCTGCTGTGTCTGCAATTGTTAGCTGCATGTCACCTGTTGCTAGGTAACGAAGAGCAGCTAACAATTGCAGTCTTGGAGTGATACGGAGACCTGCCAGAAAAAAAAATTACATAAATTTTTGGTGTACCAAATCTAATTATAATCATTGCATCCTTATATGGAATCAACCTAAAAAGTATATGAGTTTATGTAAGTCCACATCACTGCCTGCCATTTTTAATACTAATGCTATTGATACCTGCTGTTCGGGCTCTTCATATCTACGGTAAAATACAAAATGTGTGATAAATACTCTGAGAAACTCATAGGAGCCACATTGCAATCTGTAGCCATCAGTGATGTTTTTAATATGACAAAGCTACTATCTATGTCTAAAATTGAAAATTCTAGTTTTGATCAGGAGATAGCAGCCATATTCAAATAAGATATAGCTTATACTTTTTATAAATTGGTTTAAAGATTTTGGATGACATATACATATTGATTAGTATATATGCTCTTACCCCTTCTGTTTATTGAGGTGGGAAGGTGCCGACGTAGTTCATTGAGAAGGTTTGTCACACAATCCTTCGAGAGGCGAAACCTCTCAATGAACTCTTCATCGGTGCACTCATCAAAGGGATCTATCCTCTGCCGGAAGATACGTCGCCTGCATCTAGGATGTTGAGGCTGAAGGACTGCACCCACATCAATAATGTTGAGAACTTGATCGATGACTGCAACGTTGTCCATGCTGCAGAAAACACATTTTAATTAGAGCAATCAATATCTACAATAACATAAGTTCAGGGCTCACGCTGGCGCTCGCCATTTTCGCCATATACGATAAAATAAAGACAATAGCAATAATTATATCACATCGACGAATGTTCTTGGCGACCGTATATTGTATTCTGTCAGTGTACGTGGATCTAAACAATCCGTGCACATTGACAGAATTCACTTACCTCAAGCACAGCATGTCATGCAAAGTACAGCACACACACACACACATATATATATATATATATATATATATATATATATATATATATATATATATATATATATATATATATATATATATATATATATTTTATTTTTATTTGGGTACAAAGTTCGCTAAAAGTTTTAAATGCCCTGAATGAGTGTAAAGTGCTATAGACCTATCAATGGGTGAGTATATGGCACTAATCTATTCTATTTTGGTGATAGTCTTCAGTCAGAACATGTAAAATGTATCTTCTCTTTATATGGACTGGCAACAACTGTTATTTTTTACGAAATGCTTACAGATACGGCAGCCCTACCCCGTAGTCATCCCCTATTCGTACGGCTACCATACCTGTGTAACCTAACCTCATTAACCGTCAGTCCCCTCACACAGAAAGACAACATTCACTTACTCAGCCTAGCCTACTTTTATGAAAGGTGTTTCAAAGCAAACAACAGGTTTCCATAGTTTTTGGGGATATTCAATGAAAACATTGGGACCATTATTCCTCACAATTAGTTAACAAAGTTTTAAACATTTCCCTGCTTCTATATGCACTGATATTTTCACTATGGTTTCCTTTTCTCATACTGTTTAATTTGATTGGCAACAATTGTTTGTTTTCTGTAAACTTAACCTAACCCAACTTCAATAACCTAACCTAACCTCATTAACCGTCAGTCCCCTCACACAGAAAGACAACATTCACTTACTCAGCCTAGTCTACTTTTATGAAAGGTGTTTCAAAGCAAACAACAGGTTTCCATAGTTTTTGGGGATATTCAATGAAAACATTGGGATCATTATTCCTCACAATTAGTTAACAAAGTTTTAAACATTTCCCTGCTTCTATATGCACTGATATTTTCACTATGGTTTCCTTTTCTCATACTGTTTAATTTGATTGGCAACAATTGTTTGTTTTCTGTAAACTTAACCTAACCCAACTTCAATAACCTAACCTAACCTCATTAACCGTCAGTCCCCTCACACAGAAAGACAACATTCACTTACTCAGCCTAGTCTACTTTTATGAAAGGTGTTTCAAAGCAAACAACAGGTTTCCATAGTTTTTGGGGATATTCAATGAAAACATTGGGACCATTATTCCTCACAATTAGTTAACAAAGTTTTAAACATTTCCCTGCTTCTATATGCACTGATATTTTCACTATGGTTTCCTTTTCTCATACTGTTTCATTTGATTGGGCCAAAAACATACGTTTGACTCATTACAAATGAAATTTAAATATAATAATGCATGAAGTAAGAGGACGGGCCTGGGCGGCCTGTATTTAAACACCTCCCTACTTTAAATTTATGCACCATTTCTACACGACGGCTCACTAAATCTATTCTAACCACAAGTTTCTATCGCTAGGTAAAGTTAAAAACTTACTTTTTTCTCCAAGGAGCCTTGAATCGTCGCCGAAATGTTAAATAAGATGCCAGCAGGAAATCTGTCTGCAGGCAGCCGTGGGGTGTACCATGATCTTGATCTAGATGTCACACAATCCTTGATCTTGATCTTGATGTCACAGGTGACTTGAAATTTCCTCCAAGTCGGAAACTAAATAAATCAAAGATGCATACTCTAATTACATGCCCTAATCTCTCAATCTTGCATACCACATTTTCTCCAGGAACTCTTTCACCGCATCAATCATCCGTTCACTCGTCTCCTCACACAGTCCTAGCAACAACGCCATCCATTCCCTTCCAGTTCTTTCAGTCACCTCATTCATTTCACGTCCCATTTCTGCCAGAATCACACGCATCATTTCCATTCTGTCACGGTCATACTTCTCGCATTCTAGTACTACATGCTCTACCGTCTCATCCTCTCCCATTTCACACATCTGGCACACTTTGCTGCGGGACTCTGACCATCTGTAGTTCCTTGCATTCACATCCATACACTGTGCCCTAGCTCGGAAGAGAAGATCACCACCCAGGCTTCCATCATACCACCTTACATACATTGGGGCCTCTTTCTCTCTGTACCATTCCAAAGTCTTCTTTCGTTCCATCTCAGTCTTCCACTTACTTAGTCCCACACCTTTCACTGTTTTGTCTATCTCGCTTTTCCACCTTTTCACATCCCACTCTAACCCTTCTCTACTTCTGTTCATCACCTTCCATTCATACAACCATTCTCTCCCTTCACAAAATTTATGCACCCACCTAACGAGCATGCCACTCCTGTCTACCATGTTCAGACATTTCTTCTCCCATTTACTCCTCCTTACATTCCACAAATACACCTTCCGTGCAATTCTTGTATTCTCCATTCGTTCCAGCCTAACTTTATATCTCAAAGTTGCCTTTATCTGTCTCTCCCTGAACGTACTCCATCCCATGTCACCTCTCAAAGCTTCTACAGCTGCATACCTTGGTGCATTCAGTGCCGTTCTTGCTACTCTATTCTGCCCTACTTCCAACTTGTCTATCTCCTTTTCACTCCATGCAATCACTTCCATACCATACATTACACTCGGAACAGCCACACTCTTCCATATCTCTCGCAACACGTCATATTTACTCGCTCTCATTCTTGCTGCACTCCCTAGTCTGCCAACCCACTGATTCACCATACTAATCTTTTCATTCTTAGCCTTCTCACATCCATTTGGGCTCATCCATATCCCTAGATACTTGTATTCACATACTTGCTGCAACTCTTTCACTCCAAGTCTCCATGTAACATCCCTCTCATCTTCTGATCTATTCACTATCATTACCTTACTTTTTTCACAACTAAAATTCACTCCAAAATCTCTTCCATACTCATCTACCACATCTAATAAGCTTTGTAGCTCCTCTGCAGACTCACTCATTAAGACTACATCATCTGCATATAACAACATGCATACCTTGTCCCTCCCGACACTCACTCCTGCATTCATTCTTCTCAACCTGACTGCTAGTTCTTCTGTGTACATACTAAACAAGATCGGTGACAGAATACATCCTTGCCTGACTCCTTTCTCACTCTTCACCCATTCTGTCTCTATATTCCCTAGTTTGTATCTAGCTTTGGTCCCAACATACATACTCATGACAATTTTGACTATTTTTTCACTTAGCCCAACCTTTTCTAAAACTCTGCAAAGCATTTCTCTATTTACCCTGTCGTAAGCTTTCTCTATATCTAGAAATCCTAAATACAGCTTGCCTCCCTCATTCTTTTTTCTTGCAATCATTTCATTCACGACAAATACATTATCTTCTGCTCTTCTGTCCACTCTGAAACCATTTTGCTCTTCACCCAGTACTCTTACTCTCTCAATCCATTTACACAATCTGTCATTTAACACAGCACAGAAGACTTTGCCTACTGTGTTCACAAGGGCAATTGGCCTATAATTCTTCAACTCATTCTTACTCTTGTATCCTCCCTTATGAATTAGTGTCACTCTACATTCATTCCACTTTCTCGGCACCTTTTCTTCTTCCCACACTTCGTTAAATAGCTCAGTCATTCTATCAATCATAACCTCACCACCATTCTTATAAAATTCATATGGGATATCATCTGGTCCTGCTGCCTTACCATTCCTCTGTCTTTTCACACATTTTTCAACCTCTTCCCTGCTGATCCTTTCATTCAACTCATTCGAATCCTTTCCTTCCAATGTCAAGCACCCTTCTCTCACTTCCAATACCTCACCTACACCTATGTTTTCCCAAAACTCTTTTATTAACTCCCTGACTTCATTCTTGTCTGTAATACATTTGCCATTCACTTTCAAGCTTTCGACATTTTCACTGTCTGACATGCTTTCCCCTCTCATGAATCTGTACCACTCACGCCCTCCTTCCATTCCCTTCTCCCTCAAGGCTTGAATAGCATTCCTTTCACACTGCACTTTCGCATCTCTTATCTTTCGCTTCGTCAATCGTTGCTGCTTCATATACGTCATCCATACATTCTGGTATTCACCCTCAGCCTCTTCACTGTCATGTCTCCTTTTCTTTAACACCCTACACTGTTTGTTTAACCTCTTACGTTCCCTTCTCGCATCCCTAATATCATCATTCCACCACGGCTTGTTCATTCTCTTTCTTCCAGTCATTCTTACAAACCCTATCTTACTAGCCCCAGCACTTCTCACATTTTCAGTCAATCTCTCATTCAGTTCATCAACACTCTCTGAGCTCCCCGTGCCCCACATTTTTTCACTCAGGCATACTTGAAAATTCTCCCAGTTAGCGTCCCTCAGCCTCCATTTCTTCTTCTGCACCTTCCTTTTCTTTTCATTCTTACCTCCCACCATACATTCCACCATAAGCATGTTGTGATCTGACACAATATCAATCATCCCGTCTTCATCTATCCACATCCGATTAACACTTTCACGCATCTTTCCATTCACTAACACAAAATCGATCGCAGACTCCTGATTCCTTGCACTCCAAGTCACACGTCCCTCTGCTAACGTCTCATTTAGATTTTCTAGATTCATCTCATCCATGAACTCTGCAAGCATCTCACCATTCCGATTCACTGGCTCACCAAGCATACCTACATGTGCATTCATATCCCCCATCACCATCACTATTTCTTCAACATGTTCTCTTACAATCCTCTTTATAATTTTATACTTCATGCTGTTCTCCCTTCTTGCTCTTTCACCCTCAACTGTCATGTACACCACAATCATTATCATTCTTTCACTTCTACCCTGCTGATCGATGTGTTCTACTCTTACAGCTAACACATCCTCACTCATGGCACTGTTTCCTACATCTATCTCATCAACCTTAAAATCCCTTTCTTTCCTGTGAAGGAAGGCTACGCCTCCTCCCAGTGTTTCCTGTTTTTTACGTCCCTTTCCAATCATTACATACTCACTACTGTCCATTCTTAATTCATCCCTCAAGCGTGTTTCAGTCACTCCAACCACATCCAATTTCCATTCATTCAACTCCTTGCATGCATCCTCAAACTTTCCGATGCCCCATCCTCTCACATTCACACATCCAACCTTCATACAGTTCATCGCTTGGTGGGTGTCTTCTCTTCTTCCTTTACCATTCATTCTATACTGTTGAGGCTGCCGGTCCATCTCCTGTTCCAATCGCGTCTCAGTCACACCTAACCTAACCTCTGGTTTTCCGGCCTTCCATTCTCTCGTACTCACGCATCCATACCATACTGCACTCTCATTCTCATTGCTCTGTCACTCACTCACTACCTCCCATGTAGCCTGCCTAGTTTCCTGGAGCAGTTTGGATGCCCTCACCCACTCTGCCAGCCTGTCACCTAGCTTCCTGCTTCCTTCCATGTTTAGATGGACTAAGTCCTGGCTAAACATGTAACCATTCAACTCCTTGTCTAGATCCAGGAAACTCACACCTATGTCGTCCTCCTTCATCAGGTCTACCTTCATCCTCCCCAGCTCCCTGTGTACCTTCCCATTTACCTCTCTCCTGAACCTCTCATACCCCAGCGACTCTCTCGGCCTCCTCATGATCCCCACAACCGCCACTCTTAGATCCTTCCTGCCCTCTTTTATCTCCTTAACTCCTTCAATCAGGAGTTTTGCCGTCTTCTCTGGTCCTAACTCACCCAAGCTATTCCCTCCTCCTTGGATGACCAGCGTGCCTGACTCCATCTCTGCTACACTCTGCTTTGCCTCAGCTAGAATATCCTGGATGCCCTTCCCCCTGAGGCAGGCAACCTTACAGGATTCCTCCCCAGCAACTACAAGTCCTGCTGCCTGCCTTATCATGCTATCTCCTACCACTGCCACTGGTACTTTCCTTCTCCTCCTCACTCTCCTCACCTCAGTCACCCTCCTCTCTACATCTTCTACAGTAACCACTGGCCTCTCCTTAGCCTTCACTCCTTGCCCTTCCTTAGGCACCATCCTCTCTACATCCTCACCAGCAACCACTGGCCTCTCCTTAGCCTTCACTCCTTGCCCTTCCTTAATCCGCCCTGCATCCCCAACATCACCCTCAACAGAGACCTGCACCACTACCTCCCTCTCCTCCTCTGGCTTACCCATACTAGCCTTCCTCTTCATTTTCCTCACATCATCACACAGAATCTTCATCTCCTTCTTCACCTCTCTCATTTCTAACTCTAAAGCTGTACTCCGACTCTTTAGTTCACACACCTCGCACTCCAGGAGGGCTGGGGTGTGCACAACCTTCCTGCCATACAGGCAGTTAGGACATTCTAGGTACACTTCACTCCCCACACTCACATTCAAAATACTGTCACTCTTACCTTGACTCGTCCCGTCCATAGCTCCGGCCATTCTTAAAAAACAATAAAAAGAACACACTCACTACAACACAGGATTACTCTAATCAACAACAAAACTTTGTAGGCCGTGTTGGGGGGGCCTTTGTTTACACTGTAACACTAGATTCACTTATCTTACTTTTTCCCTTGCTCCTCGGACACTACGCCTTTCTACCACAATACACACTTACTACATATACTCACGAGTAAAAATACCGACCTCTAGCGAAACCTCTCAATGAACTCTTCATCGGTGCACTCATCAAAGGGATCTATCCTCTGCCGGAAGATACGTCGCCTGCATCTAGGATGTTGAGGCTGAAGGACTGCACCCACATCAATAATGTTGAGAACTTGATCGATGACTGCAACGTTGTCCATGCTGCAGAAAACACATTTTAATTAGAGCAATCAATATCTACAATAACATAAGTTCAGGGCTCACGCTGGCGCTCGCCATTTTCGCCATATACGATAAAATAAAGACAATAGCAATAATTATATCACATCGACGAATGTTCTTGGCGACCGTATATTGTATTCTGTCAGTGTACGTGGAGAAGTGTACGTAGTGTACGTAGGAGAAGCCCTTGATGTGAGAGAAGGGTGTGTGTCTCTGGAAAGGAAAGATGCGAATGAGCTGAATGAAAGGATTAGTAGGGAAGAAGTTGAGAAGTGTGTAAAGAAGCAGAAGAATGGAAAGGCTGCAGGATTAGATGATATCCCTTATGAACTGTATAAAAATGGAGGAGAAGTGGTGATTGACTGGATGACTGACTTGTTTAGCAGAGTGTGGGAAGAGGAGCGAGTGCCGAGTGACTGGAATGAATGCAGTGTGACACTTATTCATAAAGGAGGTCATAAGAGTAAGAGTGAGATTAAGAACTATAGGCCAATATCCCTAGGGAATACAGTAGGGAAAGTGTTTAGTGCTGTGCTGAATGCAAGGTTGTGTAAGTGGGTTGAGAGAGTTAGGGTGTTAGGTGAAGAACAAAATGGGTTCCGTGTAGACAGAAGAGCGGAAGATAATATGTTTGTTGTGAATGAACTGATTGAAAAGAAAAAGAAAGAGGGTAGAAAACTGTATGTGTGCTTCCTAGATATAGAGAAAGCATATGATAGAGTCAACAGAAGTAGGTTATGGAATGTTTTAGAGAAGATTGGGTTAAGTGAGAAGATAGTAAACATAGTTAGAAGTATGTATGTTGGTACGAGAGCTAAGTATAGATTAGGTAACCTTGAGACAGACTGGGTGAAGAACGAAAGAGGTGTTAGACAAGGATGTAGCCTCTCACCAACCCTTTTTAGTTTATATACTGAAGAGCTAGCTGCCAGGATAAGAAGAATGAATGTGGGAGTGAAAGTTGGAGAGGACAAGATATGCATGTTACTATATGCGGATGATGTGGTTGTTATGAGTGAATCGGCAGAAGAACTACAAAGTGTTTTAGATGTGATAGGAGGGTATGGAAGAGACTTTGGAGTGAGCTTCAGTAGTGCGAAGAGTAAGATAATGGTAGTCAATGGGTTAGAGAATGAGTGTAATACCACCTGGATGTTAGATGAAAAGGAGTTGCAACAGACTAAAGAATACAAGTACTTAGGAGTGTGGATGAGTACAGATGGATGTGAGAGAGCAAAGAATGAAAAGATAAGTATGACGAATCAATGGGTGGGTCGCCTAGGGAGTGCAGCAAGAATGAGAGCATGCAAGTATGAGGTACTGAGGGAAGTGTGGAAGAGTGTGGCTGTCCCAAGTATCATGTATGGTATGGATGTAATGGCTTGGAATGAGAGTGAGATAGAAAAGTTAGAGGTGGGACAAAACAAGGTAGCTAGAATGGCTCTGAATGCACCTAGGTATGCAGCAGTAGACGCACTGAGAGGGGATATGGGGTGGAGCACTTTTAGGGAAAGGCAGATGAAAGCAACTCTGAGATATAAAGTGAGATTAGAGAGAATGAATGAAACAAGACTAGCAAGAAAGGTATACTTGTGGACTCTAGGAGATAGCAAATGGGGAAACAAATGTGGGAAAATGATAGACAAGAATAGTATGTTAGTTAGGAGGGTGCACAGACCTTTTGAGGATAGACAGAATGTTGTTGAATGGAGAATGACAGATAGAAACAGAGAGGGGGCAGAGTGGGATGAGAGAAAATGGAAAAGGGAGATAGATAGAGCAGTGAAAGCGGATGGACTTAGCGAGTGGAAGAATAGGATGGATAGAAAGGAAACTCTGAGGTGGTATAGGGAGAAAGAGGCTCCAAAGCATGAAGTTTGGTATGATGGTAGCCTAGGTGGTGACCTTCTGTTCAGAGTGAGAGCACAGTGTGTGGAAGTGAATGATAGGACCTACAGATGGTCAGAGGATAGGAGGAAAGAGTGTGAGATGTGTGACAGGGGTGTGGATGAGACTGTGGTGCATCTGATGTTAGAATGCAAGAGGTATGAGAGAGCACGTGCGGATATGATGAGAGTGTTTCTGAATGAATTAGGGCGTGAAATCAATGTGGTGGGTGGAAGGACTGGTTGTGAGTGGATGGTGCTGCTGTTGGGACTGAATGGTGTGGCAAATGGACGAATGATAGAGGCTGTGAAAGAATTCCTTGAAAAAGTGTGGAATGTTAGATTTAAGAAGTAATTCTGCTGAGTATTTTTTTTTTCTTTTTTCTGCTGTGTTTTTTTTTTTGTTTTCTTTCACAGGTGCTGCCGATTCAAAGGCCTGGTTTTTGGGGTAACCCAGACCTCCTGTGACATCAAGATCAAGATCAAGATCTTGAAATTTCCTCCAAGTCGGGCCTTTATATCGGCAGCTCCTGTGAGGGGAATAAGGGGGGAAAAAAAAGAGGAAAATACACAGAAAAAAAAGAAACTAAATAAATCAAAGATGCATACTCTAATTACATGCCCTAATCTCTCAATCTCGCATACCACATTTTTTCCAGGAACTCTTTCACCGCGTCAATCATCCGTTCACTCGTCTCCTCACACAGTCCTAGCTACAACGCCATCCATTCCCTTCCAGTTCTTTCAGTCACCTCATTCATTTCACGTCCCATTTCTGCCAGAATCACACGCATCATTTCCATTCTGTCACGGTCATACTTCTCGCATTCTAGTACTACATGCTCTACCGTCTCATCCTCTCCCATATCACATATCCCATATCATGGAGTGTGTCAATGCGTTTGTAACGGGATCACAACTCTGATACTGAAAATCATTAATTATTTGCTTACGAGTTAAAAAATCAAGTAGATTTGAGGATATGAATCTGAAAAATCGTTTTAGAGTGTACCTATTACGATTTCATGCCGAAAGATGCTCTATTTGTCCGTAAATTAAGCCATGGAGTGCCTCGTCGCACGGGGGTAGCTGCACCATGAAATTCTCTCCATACACCATCCCACGTCGCGCGCTCCACGGCCAAAAATGTCTTCTTGAAACTGAACCATGGGGTTCCGATGCAGAAGTGGCCGATGGGGCTACGACAAGCTGTTCTTGAAACCTTGACGTGCTGCCACCCATCAGCAATGACTATAAGAGAGAATGATAGGAAAGCAGTCTTTTCCACCAATAGAAAATCACATCCCAAAACACGAACTGGAACCTCTGAAAGCGCCATCTATATTTCGCTTAGACTATTATATTTTAGGGGTAGCTTATCTAATTTATTTCATCAAGTAAATATGTAATCCCTCTTAATTAGTAACTTGGTTTAATAAACCACTTGAATAGTAGAATTATATGTTGTGAAAATAACAACTTCAAAATAACCTGTGGATTAACTCCATTGAGCCATTTAGCTACTTGTTGTGCACGTTTATACCTGTTTCACATTAATTTGTTCTGAATTATAAGAACATAAGAATAGAACATAAGAATATAAGGAAGCTACAAAAGGCCCGGAGGCCTGCACTAGGTAGTTCCTGTTAATCCTAACCCCCCTTATTACCTACACCCACCTCCCATCCCCATCCATGAAGTCGTCTAGTCTTCTCTTAAAACTCCCTATTGTCTGTGCACTAACTATACCTGCTGACTGAGGGCTGATTTGACAGTCGTCTGGTAACGTTCTTAACCACAAGCCTTACCAACCTGGTAAGAATCATTACCTACACCTCAATCCGATTTCACAGTCGTTGTTTTCGTGGTATCGGCAATCCCCAACCTGATGACGATCATAACAAAACGAAGACCTATGATTTTGCAATGTTGGTATGCCGGAGCAGTGGGAAATGTAATTATTGCATCAGCTGAGCGGAAGACAGGCGACAAAATCATAAAAAAAATATTTGAACACTGTGAAGGCATTAAATTTAATATTTATATGTTAAGAGAAAGAAGATATATATTATTTTGTAACATGGAAATATTTGTTTTACTAGTCATGCTTCATTAAAAGCATATCTAAGAGAAAGGCTATATATATTTAATTAATTTGAAATATGGAAATAGGGTTAAGTATAAACATATTTATTTCATATAATTCATTTGTTTCTTTACTTTCCTAACTTTACTTGAGTGTACCAGTTTAATTAATGAAATATATATAATATCGTATCTGAGTTGTGCTAAAATTTCAACCCAAAACAGACATTCATAACTTAACCTAACCTATTCTCCTCTACTTTATAGCCTAACCTATTCTCCTCTACTTTATAACCTAACTTATTCTCCTCTACTTTATAACCTAACCTATTCTCCTCTACTTTACAACCTAACCTATTCTCCTCTACTTTATAACCTAACCTATTCTCCTCTACTTTATAGGTATGTAAAGGTCTTTGATAACAAATGGAACTAAAAGGACCAATAATAATACCAGGAAAAGCTATAAGAATTTTATTCTTATTTACTACCTTGAAGGTTGTTCACAGCCTGCACTGGTTTCCTGATGCTGATATAACTGCCACATTAATAAATCAACTCAACTACTATTTTTCTCAGTATTTCGGTAAATAGCATCTTCCAGACATCCTTATCTATTTCATCGTGTAAATCTTTCATCTTTCTGAGTATTTAGATAGTTGAACTAGGTAGGCAAATTAAGAAATAACCGTAATATTAAAATTTAAATGATTATGGGGCCTAGCGGGCGACTACCCCGGTTAGGACGTTAGGTTAGATTAGATTTGATTTATTTTTGGTTTGATCCTTTTGCCGAAAAACGGTTATCATATTAATTCAAAATACATCGAAATCTATCTATCTTGAAAATAAGATGATACTGTTTTCCGAAAATGATTTTGTTCTCTCCCTCGTTGACTGGTGCGTTCACGCCGCCATCCAAATTCTTTAAAAAAAAATTCATATTATCATTATACCCCTACAACATGTTGTATTGTTAAATAATTGTTCACATATTTTTCTGAAAGTAATATAACTATATGGGGACAAGAATTTGTGTTATTTGCTAAAAAATTGCTTTGTTAAGCTCCGTTTGGGAGGTCCCCCAGCTCCCAAGCCTGCGTTACCAAAGGTTCCAATCTCTGGTATGGTTTCAAACAAACAACACCGCGAAAGACGACTGTGAAATTGGATTTGCTGATGGTGGTGGAGATCGCTGCTCATTGGTAACGATCTCAACAATACGAAGCGACTGTGAAATTAGCCCTGAGTCTGTTCCAATCATCAACCACCCTATTTGTAAACCAATTTCTACCTATTTCTTTATTAAATCTACATTTTTCTAGTTTGAATCCGTTATTTCTTGTTCTATCCTGACTACTGATCGTAAGAACTTTTCCTACATCCCCCTTATTAAAACCCTTCACCCACTTAAATACTTCAATCAGATCTCCCCTTACTCTACGTCGCTCCAGTGAGTGCAATTTCAAAAGCTTTAGTCTCCTTTCATAGCTGAAATTACGAATCCCTTCTATCATTTTGGTCATCCTTCTCTGCACTAACTCTAACAAAATCATATCCATTCTATAATACGGTGACCAAAACTGCACTGCATAGTCGAGGTGAGGTCTGACTAACGCTAAATACAATTTCAAAATAACCTCAGCACTTTTACTTTTAATACTTCTAGTATAGATAGGGATGACAGGTGGGATGGCTAAATATTGGATTATTCCAAGGGTGGGAGACAAGGAGCTGCCTCGTGTAGGTCATCAACTGGCCTATTGCAGTCTCCTCATTTCTTATGTTCTCTTATGTTCTTATGTACACATAAGAATTGAGGAGACTGCAAGACCAGACCTTACACGTGTTACAGTAATAGGAATATCCATTAACACACTTTGGGCTAACCAAACTACTCTTACCTTTCCTTTTCCTTGGGGAATCTATGATAAACATATTGTGGGTGTGTGTTTTTAGCTATACCCCATATAACACAAGAATGATGTGGGCGACCATCCATTTTTGCTGTCTTGAATTCAGCGGTAAACAATTGTTATTACTTCTGTACATTTCGTCTCACAACTATTGTTGAAATAGATACTAACTATTGTAATGTCACTCCCTTCTCACCCTGTAGCGTTGATGGTAGTTGTTATGGTAGCTAGCTACAGACCGAGCGTATAGTAGTACTAAGATGTTAATAGCACTTAGAAGGCACTGAATTTACTGAGGGAGTAACAAAACTGAGGCATCACTCGACAACAAATATATTTAACACCCAAAACAAACGGTAATATCAACACCGGGCATAAATCCGGTAAGGGAGGGAAGCACTCCTCTTTACTCCTTCCAGGCACGGGCTAAAGTCAGCCTCTTCCGCCTTAACAAAATACTACTAACACATCCTAACACGAACACATCCTACCTCTAACACATCCTAACACAAACACATTCTATCTCTAAACATATCCTAACACTACCACAAGCAAGCGAAAGGCACAGGGTAAGTTTCCTCTCCGTCAGAAAAACCCTCCAATCGAGGGTACTGCGTCTTCCAGATGGCAGCTAAAAAGTAAGCCTTTCTGTCAATCCTGGCTAACTTTTCGACTACTTTGTTTGGAGTAGGCAGTAGACACCTGCAGCCCGGTGGAATACTCCAGGAGAGGTACTTACGGGGATATAGGCAGTGCTGCAGACTGAGTGATTCCCCGTGTCCTCTCTTCCCGGTTCCCTTAGTGTCTCATTTACACAAGAGAGCAACTGCAGCCTGCCCTCTAATGACAGTTTCTTCTACTACCTACATAACATTACTACACCTTACACTTTTACACTCTCTTCAAATCAAAATTTAGAAATGGCTTCACCACACCCAGCCTCGGATTCCCCATCTGGGGAGGGGACCACAAATGTTCCCAGGTCGGACTGCCCCTCTGCTGACGACCTCGGGTGTCTTGACACTTCCTCTAATACTTTTACTCTCGATTTCTGCAACATTCGTGGCCTTAGATCTAATTTCCAATCTGTGGAACACCATCTCTCCTCCACTAAACCTCATCTTCTCTTTCTAACTGAAACACAGTTGTCTGTGACTACTGACAGCAGCCCCTTCTCTGTTCCCTCCTACTTTCTCTATCCTCATTTTCAATCCAAAGCTGGCTGTTGCGCATATGTGCGTAACGACATTACTTGCTCTCGTGCCCACAATCTTGAATCTTCAGAATTTTCTACCATCTGGCTAAGACTTCAATGTCACTCTCTAACTAAATTCATCTGTGCTGCATATCTCTCACCAAATTCCTCTGACTATGTAAAATTCTTTGACTATTTGACTTCTAAAGTGAAGCACATCCTATCTCACTTTCCTTATGCTGAGATCTCCATTTTAGGGGATTTCAATGTTCACCACCAGCTTTGGCTTTCATCTTCTTTCACTGACCAACCTGGTGATCAAACTTTCAACTTTGCTATCCTTCATGATCTAGAGCAGCTAGTGCAGTTCCCTACCCGTATCCCTGACCGCCTTGGAGACACGCCCAACATTCTTGATCTTTTCCTAACTTCCAACCCTTCAGCTTACTCTGTTAAACTTTTCTCTCCGTTGGGCTCCTCCGATCACAATCTTATTTCTGTTACCTTTCCTATCACTCCAGTGCAGCCTCAGGATCCGCCTAAACAGAGGTGCTTCTGGCATTTCAACTCTACTAAGTGGGAGGACCTGAGGCAGTACTATTCTGATTTTCCTTGGGATGATTATTGCTTCCATGTCAGAGATCCTTCTCTTTGTGCCGATCGCATAAAAGAGGTGATTATCTCTGGCATGGAGCTATACATTCCTCATACTTTCTCTAATACTAAAGCTAAAAAGCCCTGGTTTAACTCTGCTTGTTCTCGTGCTGTCAATGATAGAGAGGCGGCTCACAAACGGTACCGTAGCCATCCATCTGCTGAAACTCATGCCCTATATATTTCTGCCCGTAATCATGCCAAATCTATTCTCCAACT
Source organism: Metacarcinus magister (assembly GCA_029783475.1). Taxonomy (NCBI): domain Eukaryota; kingdom Metazoa; phylum Arthropoda; class Malacostraca; order Decapoda; family Cancridae; genus Metacarcinus; species Metacarcinus magister. Next base: position 4,593,679 of record JAPQNM010000041.1, on the reverse strand, counting down.
TACTAAAAATTATTTCATCAATAGAAAATGTCAAAGTCTTTCCAATTCTAACTCTACTCGTGATTTCTGGCATCTAGCCAATAATATCTCTAACAATTTTACTTCATCTTTCCCTCCTTTACTTCAACCAGATGGCTCCACAGCTGTCTCTTCTTTCTCTAAAGCTGAACTCTTCGCTCAAACCTTTGCTACCAACTCTACTTTGGATGATACTGGGCATATTCCTCCTACTCCTCCACCCTCTGACTACTTCATCCCTATAATTAAAATTCTTTATTATTGTGTATGCTGGCATTCTGCAATCAAAGCTAATTCTCTCCACTCATCCATTCCAGGACGTTTGTCTCCCTTATCTTTGGTTATAAATGGGTTATTTAAAGCCATGGTGGTAAGCTGCTTTGTTGAAGGCAAAAAAAAAAATTAAAAGAAAACTAGCTACTTGTTTGAATTATTCGCGGCTCAGTGGTCGAGCTCTACAGAACAGGAAAGTCCACCTCCTCCCATTCATTCGGTATCTGGCCACACGAAACATTTTTTAATGTTACGTTAAGGACCAATCTTAACCGCTGCCACCAATTTGTAATGTCACTCCCTTCTCACTCTGTAGCGTTGATGGTAGTTGTTATGGTAGCTAGCTACAGACCGAGCGTATAGTAGTACTGAGATGTTAATAGCACTTAGAAGGCACTGAATTTACTGAGGGAGTAACAAAACTGAGGCATCACTCGACAACAAATATATTTAACACCCAAAACAAACACAGTAATATCAACACCGGGCATAAATCCGGTAAGGAAAGGAAGCACTCCTCCTTACTCCTTCCAGGCACGGGCTAAAGTCAGCCTCTTCCGCCTTAACTAAATACTACTAACACATCCTAACACGAACACATTCTATCTCTAAACACATTCTAACACTACCACAAGCAAGCGAAAGGCACAGGGTAAGTTTCCTCTCCGTCAGAAAAACCCTCCAATCGAGGGTACTGCGTCTTGCAGATGGCAGCTAAGAAGTGAGCCTTCCTGTCAATCTTGGCTAACTTTTCGACTACCATACACGACGTGTCTCATACTTCTAAATCCTCAACCCTAAAACTCTCGATCCCCCGAACCCAAATTGAACCAGAAGAAAAACGCTTGTTTGGTCTTGAAGGGTCAATAAAGTTACGCTCGTTACACTATTACTTTACATATATTTATATAATGCTTGAAATAGCTATATATATTATGCATAGCTATACTTATTTTGCAATTATTCGGTTACACCTACCAGAGTTTAGTCACCATGAAATCTTATATGTGTTTTTATTTGTGATACTGTCAGAAGTAGGAAGGAGTGAAAACTTGTAGTTTCTTGCCCCTTTTACCTTGGTTCTTCATGGATCCGCGCCCAGATCCCAGTGGGTGTGTGTTGTGTTGCGCCGTGTGTCCCCTAACTTGGGGGCACTGCGGCCACACACACACACTCCAGAAACTGCTTTGGTGTTGGTGTAGACTGACCAGAGTCCGCCACCACCACACATTTACGTCAACTGCGACGGGCTCTTTTTGTTAGCCCGTGTGCCCCCTTCGGGGGCACGATAGAAAACTACTACTACTACTACTACTTGGTTCTTCAAGGATATGAGTGAGAGAACGCCGATCTAAAGGCTACACAGACAGTGTTCATTGAGTATCTCCTAACCCAAGTTCAAGTCCTATGTGCAGGCGAAATACCTACACTACCGCCATCTATTTTCAGGTTATGAAACTCTCGATCAAAGTTTCCAGCTAGTGATATCTGCTTTCCTATCATTCTCTCTTATAGTCATTGTCACCAGTGTCTCGTCTACCGCCTCCCTTTTATCTTAGTTATTGCGTTTATTTATTTAAATACAACATAGCAGCATTCCTGCTACGACACGCTGTCTCCTGCTTCCCTCTCCCCTTAACCTAACATAACATAACTAACCTATGTATTATCTCTCTCTCTCTCTCTCTCTCTCTCTCTCTCTCTCTCTCTCTCTCTCTCTCTCTCTCTCTCTCTCTCGTCAAGGACTGGTGGAATGACGAGAGAGAGAGAGAGAGAGAGAGAGAGAGAGAGAGAGAGAGAGAGAGAGGGAGAGAGGAGAGAGAGAGGAGAGAGAGAGAGTTCAATTCAATTTTCAATTCAATTTTATTTCCACAGGGTAGTGGTTATTACATACATACAATTATATACACTACTAATACTAATACTATTATATACATATTCAAAATCAGTCTTGTACTATTCATATGTAAAGGATTTATTTTGTTACACTGTGGTTATTAAAGTGATGTATTAGGTAACTTTGGAATTTCCGTAATGTCGTAGCATTCTTAATTTGATTGGGCAGAGCATTCCACAGTGTTGGGCCCAAAACCTTGAGTGATCTGGGCCCGTATTCACGAAAATTCTTGAGTATTCAGAACGACTTAGACTTAAGTGCTGTGCTGGAGTACTAGGCTAAGCAATTTCCTTAAGTGTAATTTACGATTATGCTTAAGGCTCGCTGAGCAAAGTATTCGGGGGTGAATGATACAAGTATGAAAAAGACATCGAGCAAAAGAGACGAAAAGAGAAAATAGGAAAACTGACACTGGTATCTCATTCCTATATCAGTTTCAGTTTTATATTCCAAATACTTAAATGGAAGGTCATACGAATTTTGAGAGTGAAAAAGAGGACCAAGATGTGTTATTCTTATGATTTTGCCTCGGAGCAAGGATTGTTTACATCAGCTGATTGACTGATTCAGCTCTCATCACCGCCATCACTAACTTGACGCCTGACGGTCGATGATTTGATGTTATAGATGCATGTGGTGGATATATGTGCCCTGTAATTGTACCTTTGTTCTTGGATGCACCAGAATCTATCTAGTTGCCTTTCAAATACCATTACTGCATCTCATATAATAAGGTCCTCATGTTGGGCAGTAGTCTTTTTGCCTTTGGTAGCTTCCTTATATTCTGATGTTCTTCTCATGTCTTATGTTCTCCACATTGTACGTACGTTCTTTATATAATATCTCCATTCCTCCCATCACTCTACACTGTAATCAGGTCTTCTCTTTCCCTTCTTTGTTCCAATGACAGGAGATGTGTGTATGTATGGATATTCACTGTACAGTCTGCTGCTGGTCTCTCTCGAGACAGCCGGCCGTCCCCCTATGGAAAGAGCTCAGAGCTCATACTGACCAATCTTCGGGTTGGACCGAGACCACTCACACACAACACACCGGGACAACGAGGTCACAACTCCTCGACTTACATCCCGTACCTACTCACTGCTAGGTGAACAGGGGCTACACGTTAAAGGAGACACACCAAAATAATCTCCGTCCGCCCAGGGGATCGAACCCTGGCCTCCTCGGTTGTGAGCCGAGTGCGCTAACCACTACGCTAGCGGACCGTGTGTGTGTGTGTATGTGTGTGTGTGTGTGTGTGTATGTGTGTGTGTAGATAGAATTAAGCCATATAGATCAAATAAAACTTTTGAAATTTAAGTAAAAATGCAGAACAAGACCTTCTGCCCTTTCTTTTTTCTCTCCTTCCCTACATACTATACATAGTGTACTCAACACATCTGTGAAGGTTTCAGGCGGGGGTCACCATTATTTATCTCGCAAAACGTCTTTGAAGTTATGTTAGATTATGTTATGTTATGTTGGTTATGTTATGTTTAGTTATGGTTAGGTTTAGTTATGGTTAGGTTACGGTTAGATTAAGTTAGGTTATATAAGATTTTTACATATTATTACCCAAAAGTTAGGGTTCTCAACCTTAGATTTTTTTCTGGATTTGGCTGATAAAATGTAAGAATTTTACATAACAGACCTACCCATAACCTAACCTAACACCCTTAACCTAACCATAACTTAACATAACCTAACCAACCTAACATAACATAACCTAACATAACTTCAAAGACGTTTTGCGAGGTAAATAATGGTGACCCCCGCCTGAAACCTTCACAGATGTGTTGAGTACACTATGTATAGTATGTAGGGAAGGAGAGAAAAAAGAAAGGGCAGAAGGTCTTATTCTGCATTTTTACAAAAATCTATTATAATTAATTTATCTTGGCTTTCCTCATTTTCCTTTTCAATTACTATCTTTCTACATGCAAGGGAGTCTTGACCAAGAATGCAAAAGGAAAAAAAAACTGATAAAAAGGTACAGACTGGACCGTGAAGGAATCATATTGGTGACTCACCAATATATGATTCCTTCACGGTCCAGTCTGTACCTTTTTATCAGTTCAGCGTCGTCATACAGGTTAAGAATGTCTTTTCTAGGCCTATATACTTTTGGCTTCCGGATTCCCACTTGTTGTTCGTCCAATAAGTGCTGCAGGGAGGACTTAAGAGTCCTCACTGGGATCACTCAACTTTGGCGTCTGTTAAGTGTACTCGGGCACGCTAAAAATTTTGGTAAATAATATTTAAGAAATCGGCCGAGACTTAAGTGCGGAACCCCAAAAAATTCGTCTGCTAAGTGTGCTTAGCATAGCTAAGATTTTTTGTGAATACGGGCCCTGGCCCCTGTATCAGTCTTGAACCGCGGTACATACAGATTATTTCCCTGTCTCGTATGTTCTCGAGTTACATCAGAGACCTTATTATATGCACAGAGCCATTCAGGGTAAATTTTAAATAGGGATTTATATACATGCACTAACACATCAAATGTATGCTTATTTCCTATCCTAAGCCACTTAAGGTCATCGTAAGCTGGGGACACATGGTCGTATTTTCTCAGACCACCAACAGCAACCCGAGGTGCAAAGTTTTGTAATTTCTGGGCTTTAGTTTTTTGCAACTTATTTGTTGTGCCCCAAATTGTTATACAGTAGTTAATTATACTTAATACTAATGATTCTATACACATTTTTCTTGCTGTTTTATCTAATAATCTACTAACCCTATTCACATATATTAGAGTGCCCATTACTTTTCTATTTAATTCATTCATGTGTATATCAAAATTCATGTGTTGATCAAAGTGTAGGCCTAAATTTTTTACATTTGTGCTTGGGGTGACAATGGTGTCATTCATATGTATGACAGTGTCATTTGGAATCTGTGAAATGAGCTGATTATTCCCTATAAAAATACATTGGGTTTTCTTAGTGTTTAACATCAAACCATTTCTTAGAAAATACTTTTGATTAACAAGGAGAGATGTTTCTGTGTTAGTAATAAGTGTTCCCAGATTGCTTAGACTGTCAGCATGAAGAAACTGAGTGTCATCAGCGTACTGGACTACTGTACCATCCACTAGATGGTCCCGAAGGTCATTTACATAGATAGTAAATAAAATGGGACCAAGGATGGAGCCTTGTGGTACACCATAAGTTATTTTTTCTACTGAAGATCCAGTGTCGTTAAGTTTTACACATTGTTCTCTACCTCTCAAGTAGTCGTTTAACCAGAATGAACTTATTCCAAGGAAATTACATCTACGTAATAGTATTGAGTGGCTGACACTGTCAAAAGCTTTAGAGAGGTCACATAATGTAAGCAATGTTATTTTTCTGTTATCCATGTTGTTATAAATATTGTCAGTTATGGTGGCCAGGGCAGTTTCGGTTGAGAGTCTGGGCCGAAAACCGTGTTGGGTGTTGGAAAGCTGATTACTACACTCCAAATAATGTATTAGCTGAGGGGCAACGATCTTTTCCATAACTTTAGAGAGAATGGGCAGTATTGAAATAGGTCTGAAATTGCTAGCATTATTGACGTCTCCATTTTTATAAATAGGGACCACCGTAGCACGTTTCCAGGCTGAGAGAGGAGAGAGAGAGAGAGAGAGAGAGGAGAGAGAGAGAGAGAGAGAGAGAGAGAGAGGAGAGAGAGAGGAGGGGGGGGGAACACGGGGTGGGAGATGAGTTATTGGTAGGTGGCAGTGTGTCGAGGATTGAGGGAGAGCGGCGGGGAGGGTGTTGTCTCTGCCAGCTGCTGGGAGCTAGTGATCTCGCGCATGCGCACCTCCGCGGGGCCACTCTCTCCTATAATAGGTGGACACTTCACAGTGCTACACCGGTGTGGCGGGTAAAAGTGACGATCGTCTCAGAAGTGGCGACATCGCTTCTGCGCATGCGCTGGGAGTAGAAATGTCGTACTGCTGTCGGCAGAATGTTGAGAAGATGATGGTGGTCGGTCATCACTACAGTCGCTCGCTGAACGCGATAGAATGAGGAAGAGTGTCATTAATAAAGTTGTGCAAATATGCATGCACTATTTCATTTGATATATATATATATATATATATATATATATATATATATATATATATATATATATATATATATATATAAATATATATATATATATATATATATATATATATATATATATATATTTATAGTTACGCATCTCGGAGGCCGACAAATTTCAGCCTGATAGCGAGGAGAGTGGGACAGTCCGAGAGACAGGGGAGGGCGGAGCGGGACAGAGGCGAGGGAGACAGACGGAGAGAGTGAGGCCAGCAGTCACTGCAATGTTTGAGTCATGCGGCTGGCAGCGCAGAAGGTTCCAGCGCATGCGCAGAAGCGATGTCGCCACTTCTGAGACGGTCGTCACTTTTACCCGCCACACCGGTGTGGGTTCACTCAAGGTACCCCTCTGCACTCAAAGTTCCCCTCCCTCTACGCGTGCGCGGGAGGCGATTTTGCTGCCAGACGCACGACTCATTATTCTGAGCGGGACTAAAATAATGTAAACAACATAGTCGCACTGCTGCTCCGATGCCCTGGAAGAGGATTGGTAATCACAAAACATGTAAGAATAATAATATTGGACACGAAATTATTGTATCTGAGTAGTCAAACCATCCCAGGAAACCATGAGCCGAATATATCATCTACCAAATTCATCATCAGACCAGCAGTGCGCCTGTGTTGTTTACAAATTTTAATATTGGACACGAAAATAATGTATCTGAGTAGTCAAACCGAATTCATCATCAGAGTAGCAGTGCGACTGTATTGTTTACAAACTTTTAGTCCCACTCAGAAGGATGAGTCGTGCGGCTGGCAGCAAAATCGCCTCCCGCGCACGCGCAAAGGGAGGGGGACTTTGAGTGCAGGGGTACCTCAAGTGAACCCACACCGGCACCTGAATTTCCGCCGAGTGGCTAAAGACTACCCAAATTGCTGCCATACAGTCCTCAGATGGGACTTACAATGTTTATATGCATTTGAGGCTTTAGCAGCAATACCCTCTCATCGCTCTCAACATATTCAAGAGAGAACGTAAACATTCGAGGGGTCACTATAAAAAAAACTAAAACCTATGCCATATAACAGGCAAGAGGCAAGTCCATTCTGCCTCTGTAAAGCCTACTGGCGCCAACGGTTTGTGATATAGAAAAAAATGTGCAGAGAGATGTGAAAAGCTTCATCAACCAATACAACTGTTGTCACTAGTAGAGAAAGACTACTCGGTAGTACATGTGAAGGATGTTCCTTTTTTTTCTCTCTTATTTTTGGGATTGTACATTTTTATTTGAATTTTTGTCTAATAAATTTCTTTTGATTTCGCTTGTTTGTTCACATAACGATAAGCTACATGGATATCGAACTATGAGAAACAGGCGTAACATTAAATAAATTTTTGGGAACATAAATGTGTAAGGGGGTCTCCGGTATATTTTCTGTCATAGAGGAGGTCCTTGGTTCAAAAAAGTTTGAGAACCCCTGTCTTACGGTACACAGTGGTAGTACTGTTGCAGCCCCAGCACAAATATATGAGTATGCACTGCACACAAAGCCAGTAAAATCAGAATAAAGTTCAATGATTCTAAGGTTAAACCTCAAGAATTAGTATACAAAGTTGCTCCCACTATTAACAGGGCTACTGCTGTCCACGAAATTGATGTTCTTGCCTATACAATTCTTAGTGACAAGAACTGCATTACTTTTTTATGCCTCTACTACTGATGCTGGATTACTCTGCCCAGGAAGTTATCAAATCAATGGGGATCTATCAAATTCAAATGCAAATAAAAAATATATTAATTTAAAATACAAAATACTTACCATAAGGAATGGCAAACAAGTTTATATCTTAATTCATAAGTAGATAACAAATTCACTTTAAGTATCTCCCACATATGCATCTTTACCTGTGCAATGGTTGACACTCTTAGGGTTATATGCAAACTTCCTCTCTTCTTACAACACTTGAGACTCTCCCTGGATAAAACTTGACTGAATTGCTCTTCACGACTTTTGGCAAGAGCATACCATCCCTCAATGCTCTGGTCTTTTATATCCTACAATTAAAGAAGAAAATATAATGTGAAACAATATATATGTACTCTTCATTTCCATGCACAAAAATTTAGCAACAATTCAAAAATTGTCTTATAAGTGACTCCATATGAACATTCCATCCTTATCATATTACATCACTACAATAATAAATGAACAAGAAAAACCTGTGATAAACAAAAATTTCATGCGACTGCAACTATAACAGTTTTTCTTAAAAGTATATAACAGGAAAATCCTTGAGAGTTTGAATTACTCTATACATGAGGACCTACAGCAAGAGGTGCAGTTACAGAACCCAGCAAGTTCCTCATTTCTTTGAAGTGAATGTTGGCAGCCGCACCACGGACCAGGCGGCTAAAATCCCTAATGTCCTTCACATTTATGAGCTGCCCCACACCTCCTTCCTGTGGGTCATGCCTGAAATGCAATGGATAATTAATTCTTCCTATTCATTATCTATGTAACTATCAGTCAATACATCCACTAATTATTCTGGAAGTAATCATCAGAAGGTTATTATGATTTATGATTGCTAATATACATGCAATAATAATCAAATGACTAAATAGTGACCAACAAATCCCAATAATAACCACAAAGCAGTAAGCAACACCCACCACACCTCCAGCGTGATCTTGGCATCCTGCAGGGCTGGGATCCTCCTATTGAAAAAAACATATTTTATCACACACCCTACATCCACGCTATTAAACATACCTCTATGCATCAACCTCTCATCACCATAATCTTCAGTATGATAAAAATGCCAGCTATAAATATGCAATCTAGTTAAATAATTTCATAGATTAACTCGTCATCGTCATAATCGACTGAAATTCCGTTACGGAGTGTAATAGAGGGTTTTCACTCTTCCTAAAGGTAAGTGTTCCACCCTTCCTGTCAGCCTGCCATGCCTAACAGTGCTTACACCGGAGATAGCGTGTTATTCATCACCCGTGTCTTGAAGGTCTTATTGCTCCCTGACATCGGCACGATGCAGTACGGATTACTTGTTTCTGAGGAATTACAAATGATCACAAACAGCAGTGTGTGTGTGTGTGTGCGTGTGTGTGTGTGTGTGTGTGTGTGTGTGTGTGTGTGTGTGTGTGTGTGTGTGTGTGTGTGTGTTGCTCCCATCATTATAACACAAATTAACACAAACAAGCAAAACAAATATTCCATACTTAAATTGGTTCCACACTCGCACTCACTTCTCGGCTCTTCATTTGGTCCTCAATCAGTGTCATGGTAGCTTCATCCACCTCGAAAATATCCATCAGCTCCTTCTGCAGGTCATCCATGGTGGTGGAACCTTCTTCACATGTGCCCCTAACCACCCCCGCCTCAGCTCCCGCCGCCGTCCTCTTCGCCGCCTGCTGCAGAAGAGGATCCGGGGATACAAGTCTGCCAGCTGCTGCTCCTTCTGTGTAAGATAAAAGGAACCCAGCAGAATATAATTTTAATGGACTTGATAAATACCTGTAATTTTCTTTGGCACTCCTTACACACCTTACTCACAGATGCAGAACATCTATTAATCACTTTTAATCGTTACCTTTGGACCGCTTTAATGTAACACAAAATATTCATACTTTCGTTGCACGTTATTGCAACGTTTCCGTGTTCTGTTAATCAGCATATACTTTGGTCACGGGGTACAGAACACTTTGATTTTTCTATATTTAATCAATCAAGTTGACAATCCTGCTCCAACATTATTTCCTTTATCAATATTTAACATATATAAATGAACAGGCACATTAGATAATATCTTTAGGAGCTCACAACAATATCCATAATTTGGAGCAACACATAATATTCAAATCCTGGAGCAATTCATAATATTCATATACTGGAACAATGCATAATATTTGTTCATCACAATCCTACATAAATAAATATCCTTAAAATAACATCCTATCAGCTGCTAAAATGACTGCATTACAACGGAGCTTCCACTTACTATAATATTCAGAATCTCCATTCTGAGCTGAGATGGTTGCACCTCCAAAAGTGGAAAGGCTGAGTGAAGTGATTCTATAGGCCGCTACAATCTGAATATATACACTCAAACTCACAGTTACCAATTCCCGCAAGATAACATTTTGGGAGGCCCCAACATATATGTTATTTTCCCTTAGACTTCTGCTTCTTTATATAAATGTGAGTTTTCCCTTAGAATTCTGCTTCTTTATATAAAGGTGAGTTTTCTCTTAGAATTCTGCAAACAGATATTTGGAGGGGCCTTTGTGTACCTTCCCGAGATTACCTTACTGGTTTTCTAATCTACGTCGGGGTTTACAAAGGAAACCGGCATGTGTTTACGACCTAGCTGACTACAGATTTAATAATCTGATAATCTCCTTAATCTGTCCTTAAGTTTGCCTGGTCATCTGAGAGCCGGTGTGTTGGAAAGATATCTGCTATCGTATTTACAGAGGCAACAGTCACTTGTTTTCGTCTACCGCGCTATCACTTCTGTTTCGATACTTTTACATTTCCACAAATCTATATGTATCTTCCACCTTCACACAGTATCCATCTTCCCCGTTATCACACTATCTGGTTACGACAATACCAAGACTCCATCTTAACTACAAACATGAAAAAAATAGCAATAGTACTTACATTTACCTATCACAATGTCATTATAACACACCACCACCACAAGGCAACACAACGACACACGCACACACACACACACACACAAGGACGGTTCCAGCTAACTTTGAAAACATGTTCTGAGATGAACACAATCAGTGACACTGGAAACTTGCCTAGCACCAATGACTCACTTTTACACAACAATCAAACACTACATCGTCCAAGACTTACATGCCATACTTACACGTCGTCTGGAACTATTGTAACACCCAAAGCAAGGAAGGAACAATAGGCTGAACTCAACGAACTGCGCGTCAAGTTCAAGGTCAGAGTTGTATGACGTCATGAAGTGTCCCTCTGTCTCCTGAAGCTGCATTCGTTTATTGCATCATAGGTGTTTCAGTATCCTATCTTATCCAGCAAAAGGTTAAACAAAATTACCCTTTGCCCTTGTAGATTATGCTGCTGCCAGTGCACTAGCTATTTGGTTATCAATAAAGTCCATGATAACACAGCTAGCATTGTTGCTACGTAATAGGGAACTATGTGTATGCCATGTCATCTACGTACTCCACTAATTGTCTTACTTAAGTAACATACAATTTTGTTGTATGTATTCTACCCGAACACTCCATTGCCGCTATTTAGGCTGCGATGTGTGCAAGTATTTTTTCATCAAATGCACTACAGTCAACTTATTGTACTATCCATGCTGTAGAAATGACGTTCAAATAACATGCTTATCGTGGATGTAATTTTACATCCTCCCACATTCTTCCGGTAGTCCTTTTTTATAGCCTCAGTTGCCTCCCTCATGTGACTTGCCCCTCGCCCACGCAGGTTCATGCCACGCCACGTTCCAGTATACAGTAGTCACCTGATTTTGCGCCATGCCTTTCTTTCCGTTTCCGGTGAGACCTTTTTGTTGTGGCCTCGTGACAACTATCGTCACTGCTATATTTATAGTCACGAGAGAGAGAGAGAGAGAGAGAGAGAGAGAGAGAGAGAGAGAGAGAGAGAGAGAGAGAGAGAGAGAGAGAGAGAGAAAGAGAGAGAGAGAGAGAGAGAGAGAGAGAGAGAGAGAGAGAGAGAGAGAGAGAGAGAGAGAGAGAGAGAGAGAGAGAGAGAGAGAGAGAGAGAGAGAGAGAGAGAGAGAGAGAGAGAGAGAGAGAGTTCAACTTGCTATCACTTCTTCCCACACACAAATGTCAAATTCCAGCAAAAATGTGTACCAATGGATAATAAATAGAATAAATAGATTATTAGAATAAATAATAGCGAGTGAACGTACAAAAGTAGGAACATTAAGGGAAAAAATACATGATACAATAATAATAACTCTAATAATATGTAAACAACCACTTCTTCTCACCGTTCCAAGACTTTTAGGAGGTAATTGTTGTGCCAAGCTGGAGGTGTGAGATCCAACACACTCTTCTTCTTCCTCTTCCTCCTCCTCCAACTCCTCTTCATATATAACGAAACACTTCCTTTCGTGAGACCTTTTCCTCCTGCTGGTGTTGGAATAATAAGCAGGAGGAACAGCACTGGGCTTCACCATGGAGATTGTGGAACTGAATTCTTCCCTGCTAGATGAGAGGACTACAAAGGCCTCAGCGCCAACCTCTAGAGAGGTTCCAATCTTGCTAACATAGAGTTGCCCCATCTTTACGAGGACAAAGGGACTGATTTCACGGAAGGTTTGAGATCATTAAGTAGCTAGTGGATGGATTCCGGACAAAAGTTCGTATAGAAAAACTTCGTATGGCAATAATTCGTAGGATAAAGTTCGTTTGCCTAAGGTACGTCAGGATAAAGTACGTAGCGTATAAAGTTCGTCATGTCATGTCATGGCTGTGAAAGAATTCCTTGAAAAAGTGTGGAATGTTAGATTTAAGAAGTAATTCTGCTGAGTATTTCTTTTTTTTCGCTGTTTTCTTTCACAGGTGCTGCCGATTCAAAGGCCTGGTTTTGGGGTAACTCAGACCTCCTGTGACATCAATATCAAGATCTGAGCTACCCCAAAACCAGGCCTTTGAATCGGCAGCACCTGTGAAAGAAAACACACACAAAAAAAAACACAGCAGAAAAAAAGAAATACTCAGCAGAATTACTTCTTAAATCTAACATTCCACACTTTTTCAAGGAATTCTTTCACAGCCTCTATCATTCGTCCATTTGCCACACCATTCAGTCCCAACAGCAGCACCATCCACTCACAACCAGTCCTTCCACCCACTACATTGATTGCATGCCCTAATTCATTCAGAAACACTCTCATCATATCCGCACGTGCTCTCTCATACCTCTTGCATTCTAACATCAGATGCACCACAGTTTCATCCACACCCCTGTCACACATCTCACACTCTTTCCTCCTATCCTCTGACCATCTATAGGTCCTATCATTCACTTCCACACACTGCGCTCTCACTCTGAACAGAAGGTCACCACCTAGGCTACCATCATACCAAACTTAATGCTTTGGGGCCTCTTTCTCCCTATACATCCTCAGAGTTTCCTTTCTATCCATCCTATTCTTCCACTCGCTAAGTCCATCCGCTTTCACTGCTCTATCTATCTCCCTTTTCCATTTTCTCTCATCCCACTCTGCCCCCTCTCTGTTTCTATTTGTCATTCTCCATTCAACAACATTTTGTCTATCCTCAAAAGGTCTGTGCACCCTCCTAACTAACTTACTATTCTTGTCTATCATTTTCCCACATTTGTTTCCCCATTTGCTATCTCCTAGAGTCCACAAGTATACCTTTCTTGCTAGTCTTGTTTCATTCATTCTCTCTAATCTCACTTTATATCTCAGTGTTGCTTTCATCTGCCTTTCCCTAAAAGTGCTACACCCCATATCCCCTCTCAGTGCGTCTACTGCTGCATACCTAGGTGCATTCAGAGCCATTCTAGCTACCTTGTTTTGTCCCACCTCTAACTTTTCTATCTCACTCTCATTCCAAGCCATTACATCCATACCATACATGATACTTGGGACACCCACACTCTTCCACACTTCCCTCAGTACCTCATACTTGCATGCTCTCATTCTTGCTGCTCTCACTAGACATCCTACCCATTGATTCGTCACACTTATCTTTTCATTCTTTGCTCTCTCACATCCATCTGTACTCATCCACACTCCTAAGTATTTGTATTCTTTAGTCTGTTGTAACTCCTTTTCATCTAACATCCAGGTGGTATTACACTCATTCTCTAACCTATTGACTACCATTATCTTACTCTTCTCACTACTGAAGCTCACTCAAAAGTCTCTTCCATACCCTCCTATCACATCTAAAACACTTTGTAGTTCTTCTGCCGACTCACTCATGACAACCACATCATCCGCATATAGTAACATGCATGTCTTGTCCTCTCCAACTTTCACTCCCACATTCATTCTTCTTATCCTGGCAGCTAGCTCTTCAGTATATAAACTAAAAAGGATTGGTGAGAGGCTACATCCTTGTCTAACACCTCTTTCGCTCTTCACCCAGTCTGTCTCAAGGTTACCCAATCTATACTTAGCTCTCGTACCAACATACATACTTCTAACTATGTTTACTATCTTCTCACTTAACCCAATCTTCTCTAAAACATTACATAACCTACTTCTGTTGACTCTACCATATGCTTTCTCTATATCTAGGAAGCACACATACAGTTTTCTATCCTCTTTCTTTTTCCTTTCAATCAGTTCATTCACAACAAACATATAATCTTCCGCTCTTCTGTCTACACGGAACCCATTTTGTTCTTCACCTAACACCCTAACTCTCTCAATCCACTTACACAACCTTTCATTCAGCACAGCACTAAACACTTTCCCTACTGTATTCCCTAGGGATATTGGCCTATAGTTCTTAATCTCACTCTTACTTTTATGACCTCCTTTATGAATAAGTGTCACACTGCATTCATTCCAGTCACTCGGCACTCACTCCCCTTCCCACACTCTGTTAAACAAGTTAGTCATCCAGTCAATCACCACTTCCCCTTTTTATACATTTTATACATTTTATCCATTTTTATACAGCTCGTAAGGGATATCATCTAATCCTGCAGCCTTTCCATTCTTCTGCTTCTTTACACACTTCTCAACTTCTTCCCTACTAATCCTTTCATTCAGCTCATTCGCATCTTTCCTTTCCAGAGACACACACCCTTCTCTCATATCAAGGGTTTTTCCTACCCCTCCTATTTCTTCCCAAAACCTTTTAACTGCCTCCTTCATTTTTTCTTTTTCTGTGATAACTTCACCATTTACTTTCAGACTTTCCACATTCTCACTTTCAGACATTTTCTCACCTCTCAGAAATCTATACCATTCACGTCCACCCTCCAGTCCTTTCTCTCTCAGAGTCTGGATCACACTCCTTTCACTCTTACCTTTGGCACTCATTATCTTTTTCTTTGTCAGTCGCTGTTGATTCACATATGCTTCCCATGCATTCTGATACTCATTCTCAGCTTCATCATTTTCACGCTTTTTTTTTCTCAACCGCCTACAGTGTTTATTCAGTCTCTTTCGTTCCCTTCTAGCATTGCTAATATCTTCATTCCACCATGACTTACTCGTTCTCCTTCTACCACTGATTCTCACAGTCCCTATTTGTCTCTCGGCAGCACCTCTTACATTCTTTAACAGCTTTTTATTCATATATTCCACATCATGCATACTCTCAATCTCCCAGTCTCTTTCATTTAGATCCACTTGGAAGTTCTCCCATCCCAAATCTCTCAGTCTCCACTTTTTTCTTAGTGTTCTTTCTTTCCTTCTTATTCCTTCCACTCAGCATACATTCCACTACAAGCATATTGTGGTCTGACACAATATCAATCATACCGTCTTCATCTATCCACATACGTGATACACTCTCGCATTTTTCCATTCACCAACATGTAGTCAATTAAAGACTCCTGGTTCCTTGCATTCCATGTCACACGCCCCTCTGCTAGGGTCTCATTCAGGTTTTCCAGGTTCATCTCACTCACAAACTCTACCATCATCTCACCATTCCCATTCACCTAGCATACCTGTGTGGCCATTCATGTCTCCCATAATAAGCACTCTCTCATCTGCATTCTCTCTCACAAACTTTCTCAGAATACTATATTTTCTACTGTTCTCTCTGTGAGCTCTTTCACTCTGAACACCACGGCAATTATCATTCTTTCAGGCTTTCCACAACGGTTCATGCATTCCACTCTCACAGCTAGAATATCTTCACTACATTCACTCTCTCCTACACCCATTTCTTCTACTTTTAAGTTCTCATCTTTTCTGTGGAGGAAAGCTACGCCTCCTCCCCGTCTTTCCTGTTTCTTCCGTCCCTTTCCAATCATCACGTACGCACTATCATCTATTCTCACATCATCCCTTAGCTGCGTCTCTGTAAGCCCTACCACATCAAAACGCCATTCATCCAGCTCCTTGCACACATCCTCATACTTTCCCGGTCCCCAACCTTTCACATTCATACAAACGACTCTCATACAATCACTCATACGTTTACTGCTCACCCGGTCGGAGACTTCTTCATCTTGGGTGAGCGCATCTCGCTTCCCACGTCACTCCCGGGTCAGGAAGCGGAGTGACCCGGTGTGAGTTCACTCGTGGTACCCCTCGATCTGCACTCAATGTCCCCCTCCCTCTGCGTGTGCGCGGGAGGCGATTTTGCTGCCAGCCGCATGACTCATTCTTCTGAGTGGGACTAAAATAATGTAAACAACACAATCGCACTGCTGCTCCGATGCCCTGGAAGAGGATTAGTAATCACAAAACATGTAAGAATAATAATATTGGACACGAAATTATTGTATCTGAGTAGTCAAACCATCCCAGGAAACCATGAGCCGAATATATCATCTACCGAATTCATCATCAGAGCAGCAGTGCGACTGTATTGTTTACAAATTTTAATATAGGACACGAAAATAATGTATCTGAGTAGTCAAACCATCCCAGGTAACCATGAGACGAATATATCATCTACCGAATTCATCATCAAAGTAGCAGTGCGACTGTATTGTTTACAAACTTTTAGTCCCACTCAGAAGAGTGAGTCGTGCGGCTGGCAGCAAAATCACCTCCCGCGCACGCGCAGAGGGAGGGGGACTTTGAGTGCAGGGGGTACCTCGAGTGAACCCACACCGGCCTGCACCCACTCGACGAGTCGTCGCCCCATCCTGGCATTTCCTTCGTCGCTGAGGTGGACACCATCTCTGTCGTAGAAACGGTTGTTTCCCAAGACGCTGTCCAGGTCGATGAAGCTGATGTTTCCTTTCTTCTCCTTGATCTTGATCTTAATGCCACAGGTGACTTGAAATTTCCTCCAAGTCAGGCCTTTTTATCGGCAGCTCCTGTGAGGGGAATAAGGGGGGAAAAAAAAAAAGGAAAGTACACAGGAAAAAAGAAACTAAATAAATCAAAGATGCATACTCTAAGTACATGCCCTAATCTCTCAATCTCGCATACCACATTTTCTCCAGGAACTCTTTCACCGCGTCAATCATCCGTTCACTCGTCTCCTCACACAGTCCTAGCAACAACGCCATCCATTCCCTTCCAGTTCTTTCAGTCACCTCATTCATTTCACGTCCCATTTCTGTCAGAATCACACGCATCATTTCCATTCTGTCACGGTCATACTTCTCGCATTCTAGTACTACATGCTCTACCGTCTCATCCTCTCCCATGTCACACATCTGGCACACTTTGCTGCGGGACTCTGACCATCTGTAGTTCCTTGCATTCACATCCATACACTGTGCCCTAGCTCGGAAGAGAAGATCACCACCTAGGCTTCCATCATACCACCTTACATACATTGGGGCCTCTTTCTCTCTGTACCATTCCAAAGTCTTCTTTCGTTCCATCTCAGTCTTCCACTTACTTAGTCCCACACCTTTCACTGTTTTGTCTATCTCGCTTTTCCACCTTTTCACATCCCACTCTAACCCTTCTCTACTTCTGTTCATCACCTTCCATTCATACAACCATTCTCTCCCTTCACAAAATTTATGCACCCACCTAACGAGCATGCCACCACTCCTGTCTACCATGTTCAGACATTTCTTCTCCCATTTACTCCTCCTTACATTCCACAAATACACCTTCCGTGCAATTCTTGTATTCTCCATTCGTTCCAGCCTAACTTTATATCTCAAAGTTGCCTTTATCTGTCTCTCCTTGAACGTACTCCATCCCATGTCACCTCTCAAAGCTTCTACAGCTGCATACCTTGGTGCATTCAGTGCCGTTCTTGCTACTCTATTCTGCCCTACTTCCAACTTGTCTATCTCCTTTTCACTCCATGCAATCACTTCCATACCATACATTACACTCGGAACAGCCACACTCTTCCATATCTCTCGCAACACGTCATATTTACTCGCTCTCATTCTTGCTGCACTCCCTAGTCTGCCAACCCACTGATTCACCATACTAATCTTTTCATTCTTAGCCTTCTCACATCCATTTGGGCTCATCCATATCCCTAGATACTTGTACTCACATACTTGCTGCAACTCCTTCATCCACTCAATCTTCATCTTGATCAGCTCCTCTTGAATATTCTTGTTGGTTTGCTTCCTTGCATCTTCATAGCTGTTGTCTTCCCTGGGTCGACGCATAACACCTATGACTGCCACCTTCATTTTCTTGGTCTCCACCGCTTTCACGGCTTCCACGACCTCCTTCACGGTCTCCTCACAACCCTTCCCTACCAGATTGTTGCCACCTCCTTGGATGATCAGCATCCCTTCATCCTTCATCTCCGTAGCTTCTTCTTTAACCCTCTTTGCCACATCCTCGATGCGGGCTCCTCCGATGCTGGTGCACCCACTGCCTTCCTTCACACACTTCACGTACTCAGGGGTTTTCCGCACCATGCTGTTTCCGATGATCCGAATCGGAGCCCTCCTTCTCTCGGTCCTGACCTGTGGTTGTCCTGCTGGTATCTGCCTCTGGTCGGGAACACGTGGGGCGGCTGGTGGAGGCACCTGTGTCTCCGTCTGCTAACTTTTAAGTCCTCAGGGCCCGTATTCACGAAAATTCTTGAGTATTCAGAACGACTTAGACTTAAGTGCTGTGCTGGAGTACTAGGCTAAGCAATTTCCTTAAGTGTAATTTACGATTATGCTTAAGGCTCGCTGAGCAAAGTATTCGGGGGTGAATGATACAAGTATGAAAAAGACATCGAGCAAAAGTGACGAAAAGAAAAAATAGAAAAACTGACACTGGTATCTCATTCCAATATCAGTTTTATATTCCAAATACTTAAATAGAATTTCATACGAATTTTGAGTGAAAAAGAAGACCAAGATGTGTTATTTTTATGATTTTGCCTCGGAGCAGGGATTGTTTACATCAGCTGATTGCCTGATTTAGCTCTCATCACGTCATCACTAACTTGACGCCTGACGGTCGATGATTTGATGTTATAGATGCGTGTGGTGGATATATGTGCCCTGTAATTGTACCTTTGTTCTTGGATGCACCAGAATCTATCTAGTTGCCTTTCAAATACCATTACTGCATCTCATATAATAAGGTCCTCATGTTGGGCAGTAGTCTTTTTGCCTTTGGTAGCTTCCTTATATTCTTATGTTCTTCTCATGTCTTATGTTCTCCACATTGTACGTTCTTTATATAATATCTCCATTCCTCCCATCACTCTACACTGTAATCAGGTCTTCTCTTTCCCTTCTTTGTTCCAATGACAGGAGATGTGTATGTATGGATATGTGTGTGTGTGTGTGTGTGTGTGTGTGTGTGTGTGTGTGTGTGTGGATAGAATTAAGCCATATAGATTAAATAAAACTTTTGAAATTTAAGTAAAAATGCAGAACAAGACCTCCTGCCCTTTCTTTTTTCTCTCCTTCCCTACATACTATACATAGTGTACTCAACACATCTGTGAAGGTTTCAGGCGGGAGTCACCATTTTTTATCTCGCAAAACGTCTTTGAAGTTATGTTAGATTATGTTATGTTATGTTGGTTATGTCATGCCGGAGGGGGTTTGCACCATTTGTTTATTAATTGTTATTATTTCTTCTGTTAATGTTATGATTACCATTTATTACCACCTCCCGGTCATGCATGCTCTGGGGTTTATATATGATGTTATTAAGCGGGTCGGTATTTCGCTGCCACCACCTACTATGAGGGAAGTAGGAACCCTTTCGAAAGTTGGCCACTGGTCAATGTTGTTGTAATTTTGGTAGTAATAAATCTTAGCCACAAGGAGTCACCCTGGTTACCACTGGGGAAGACATATGACACGAATGAAATAACTTCTAATTTTCTTTGTATAATTATTATTTGACAAAAGAGAAAACTAACTTTTCACATCCTTTTCCACAAGTTGACATACAGTGCAATTATTCATTTGTTAGCCCAACAAAAATAAACAAAGAGCACCGAAAAAAATGAAATAATGTTACACAAACTTTGCTAACTAAACTGAGTAACACACATTCAAGTTATCGGGTACAAAAGACCTCAATAAGAACTGGTGGTCACTCCCTACGTTAACTTCATTTCGATTAACACACAAAATAAATTAAATCACAAATTTTTCCTAGTTTTAACACTGTCCAACTTAATATTCACTTTCCAGACTCAGACTCATTTCTTAATCAAAACACATGATCAAAATACGACAAACATCTAATGGGGAAACCAATGTGAGTGTGTGTGTGTGTGTGTGTGTGAATATGTGTTTGTGTGGCACTGAGGTGGAACCTGGTTGGTAGGAAGAAGAGACGCCGACTCAGTTAAACAATACACTCCCAACACACTCAAAGGGGATAATACTTGAATAATATAACATAAATATTAAGGTGAAAGGGATATATAATGACCAATGAAACATATTTAAGGGAGGAAAGGGGGACCATGTGGTCTGAGATGCAGCCCCATAATAAAATGGAAGAATTGCTATTATTAATTAATAATCAGCCTTAAAAGGGCTTTAAATGACTTTACATATTCAAAGGGAAGATTATTGAATACATGAGAACACTGAATGATTAAGGATTAAGCAAATATTAAGAGATGTTTACGTAACACTCAACACAGACCTGATCGGTAGGAAGAAGAGACGCCGACTGAGCTTAAACAATGGATGCCCGCAGAGGCAGGATAGCGTCTATAAGGGTGACTCATTAAGAATTTTCTTACATTTGATTTCTATAATTACAGATCATTGAGATATGAGATTATTACTAGATTATATAGAATTAATTTTGGTGTAGAAAAAGTGTTACCATTTAAGCTAATGAATTTGATTCCAAATAATACATGAGAGAAATTGTGATCACTTGATAACTCAGCTGGGATTTGGCGCGAAAACTGTGTTTGGGGAAAATTTATTAATATATTTCATCATGTTTCTTAATAGAAACTGGTGAAAGGAAATCTAGTTAAGTTAATTACTTTAAGATATAGAGTTTGCTTTTAATTGGAAATGAATGTTATTTAAGCTAATATAAGGAAATAATTTTCTTTTCATAGAAAACTGATTTAAAGAACGGTAGGGGGGTACTGTACAAGACATAAAGATTTCGGGCATTACAGTTATGTTATGTTTAGTTATGGTTAGGTTACGGTTAGATTATCGTTAGGTTAAGTTAGGTTATATAAGATTTTTACATATTATTACCCAAAAGTTAGGGTACTCAACCTTAGATTTTTTTCTGGATTTGGCTGATAAAATGTAAGAATTTTACATAACAGACCTACCCATAACCTAACCTAACACCCTTAACCTAACCATAACTTAACATAACCTAACCAACCTAACATAACATAACCTAACATAACTTCAAAGACGTTTTGCGAGGTAAATAATGGTGACCCCCGCCTGAAACCTTCACAGATGTGTTGAGTACACTATGTATAGTATGTAGGGAAGGAGAGAAAAAAGAAAGGGCAGGTCTTATTCTGCATATCTTGGCTTTCCTCATTTTCCTTTTCAACTACTATCTTTCTACATGCAAGGGAGTCTTGACCAAAAATGCAAAGGGAAAATAAAACTGATGAAAAGGTACACACTGGACCGTGAAGGAATCATATTGGTGACTCACCAATATATGATTCCTTCACGGTCCAGTCTGTATCTTTTTATCAGTTCAGCGTCGTCATACAGGTTAAGAATGTCTTTTCTAGGCCTATATACTTTTGGCTTCCGGATTCCCACTTGTTGTTCGTCCAATAAGTGCTGCAGGGAGGACTTAAGAGTCCTCACTGGGGTCACTCAACTTTGGCGTCTGTTAAGTGTACTCGGGCACGCTAAAAATTTTAGTAAATAATACTTAAGAAATCGGCCGAGACTTAAGTGTGCTTAGCATAGCTAAGAATTTTTGTAAATACGGGCCCAGGGGTGGGATTATCGAAAGATCGTAGCCAGACGCCGCTACGATCATGGTTACGTGCTCGTAGCGGCCATCTTTTATCGTGGCCTACGATAACCGCTAAGGTGTATTTTCTAAAGCTCGCAGCAACGCTCGTAGCTCACGATGATCGTAATGATGTAATCGTAAAACCCGTTCCGTTTCGTTCCGACCGTCCATAATGCAGCTCAGCTGATTGGCGCTAGACCAATCAGAAGAGCGATTTCATGAAGTGGGAGCCAATCACAATGTAGTCTGAAAATGTAAACAAATACACTCCAATGCTAGGAAATACACAGCAGAAGGAATAAGAGGAGAAATAGGGTCATCACTTTTTGAAACAATAGCAATTTCTATTCGGTAAATTTTTACATCTTCACCAAAATGGCGTGTGCTACGAAAAGAAATAGCGTCTGCACCTTTATCAGCCTTAAGGCTCATAAAAAGCAAAATGTCATACATCCAGAGCACACTATAGGGAGATAGAAATGAGATGGTAGAAAAAGTAATGAGGGACACGTTAAAAGAGGGATCAGATGCATGGAGTAAAGATGCTAGGAAAAACATGGAAAGTTTAGGAATAACAGTAACAAGAATACAAAGCATGAGTAAGAAAGAAATGGGGAAGAAAATGGTAAAGATTCGTAAGACGACCCAGTCGATATCTCGTTACCTTTATAATGCACTGCAAATTCAACCTCAGATACTTGTTCAGATCACCTCGAACAGTTATGCCACTGAATTACAGAAAAAAACGATTTATAATTTTTTTAGGTTACGTTAGGTTTCGTTAAGTTTAGTTAGGTTTATTTAGGTTGTTATGTTAATTTAGAAGCTATCAAATGTTTTCTATGAGTAAAAGTAGGGGGTTGTGCGAGGTGCAGACGCTATTTCTTTTCGTAGCACACGCCATTTTGGTGAAGATGTAAAAATTTACAAAATAGAAATTGCTTTGTTAGCATAACCTTCCAAGATCTGCAGTTGAATAAGAATAACCAAAATTCACCCAACCAAACCTAACTAAACGTAACTAAACCTAATTATTAACCTAACTTAACCTAAAACGCATTTTTTTCTGTAATTCAGCGGCATAACTATTTGAGGTGATCTGAACAAGTATCTGAGTATCGAAATTACTTTCTGAAAGACTTTACTGAAAGGGTGTGTGATCACTCACCAAATATTGCTCATGGTGCTATTTTACTATAACACAATTTTTTTTGACTCAGATCTTATGTTTCATTTCCAAATTTCCTTTATTTTTAATCTCTAAATAAGAACAACAGAATATAAAGAAGCTACAAAAGGCCCGGAGGCCTGCACTAGGTAGTTCCTGTTAATCCTATACCCCCTTATTACCTACACCCACCTCTCACAGTCGAGGTGAGGTCTGACTAACGCTAAATACAACTTTAAAATAACCTCAGCACTTCTACTCCTAGCAATGAATCCTAACCTAAATCTATTAGCCCTATTTCTAGCCTCAATACATTGTTTTCTGGGACGGAGGTCTAAGCTAACCTGTACACCCAAATCCCTCTCACAGTCTGACCTATTCAGCATTACCCTGTTTATATTGTATCTGTTTTGAGGATTTTCCCTACCAATATTTATTACTATACACTTGCCAATATTAAAATAAGTCCCTTTCTTTTCATT
>JAPQNM010000041.1:4512229-4562229 GCA_029783475.1 Metacarcinus magister | reverse complement strand
CTCATGGTATAGGTGGGAAGGTACTTGAGTGGATTAGGGGATGGCTTACTATAGTCTGACAGATCTTAGACTGCGCATAGGGTGTGGCCATGATGGGAATTACCCTTGGTACACTGGTGCCACGTGTCGAGATTTGCGCGCAAATTCAAAATGAATTTCGTATTTAAAAAAATTTAAAAGAGGCATCTGGCAACCTCCGGGTGCGGACTCACACACACACACACGCACACACACACTCTCTCTCACTCTCACTTTCACTCTCTCTCTCTCTCTCTCTCTCTCTCTCTCTCTCTCTCTCTCTCTCTCTCTCTCTCTCTCTCTCTCTCTCTCTCTCTCTCTCTCTCATTGAATGTGATTTATTATGTTGTAATATAGAAATCGTGTTATTTTATTATGCGATGAATTTGGTTTTATATGTACATATTATATATAGCTGACTTTATTTCCACACCACCTTTGAAGTAAAAGAATTGGCGCTTTTTTTGTTTAAAGAGGTATCTCCGTTAGGCCTATTCCTCTGCATCTTGGATTGATGACTTATGATGAATCCTCATCAGAAGATGTGAAACAGATGACGAAAGAATCGATTAATTTGTCAATCACGCCATCTCTCGCTGTATCATCTGACTGCAGTTTTTGTGCGTGCTTGACAGCATTTGTCCAGTTTTCCTGTGTAACCTGTTGTAAGGAGTCTTGTATAAGTGGCTTTAGATCGGCAATCTTAAATGTGTTTCTTTTCGAGACGTAGCCTTTAACTTAACTTAACTATAAGTGAGACTGACCATATAGTCTGCAGGTGGGAAGGTCATATGGTGAGGTCAGGTCAAGGCCGCGAGCGTGTCTTGGAGTATTTCCACAACTAGGATTTCAATGTATTTTTTTTTCTTACTTATTTCAGCTTATTTAATCTTACTTTCCTTCACGATATCATCTAAATACAATTGTTAAACTGCTTATCCATCCCAAAACGAAAGGGAAGTTCATTAATAGGTACTGCTTTTTATTAGCAACACTGTAAAATATGTATGCCACGTTTCTTTATATGTTTATATATATCTTATCCATTATAAGTTTACTGTTTCTACATACATTATAATACTATGAATAAACGTGTATGCATATTTCCTGATCATGTCTGCCATGGTTTTACTTATATTGAAACATTTCTACAATGCGTATTAAAAGACACGTGGCAGGCCTGTAAAAGGGTAATTCCCGACTCTTTCCGCTCGCCACCAGCAGCCTAAGCTCTGTCTGACTATAGTAGGGAACAGAGGGTACAGATTAATGGGAAGAAATCAGAATGGGGTAATGTCACTAGTGGGGTACCACAGGGATCAGTACTAGGACCGTTGTTATTCATAATCTATATAAATGACTTAGAGACAGGAATAAACAGTGATATCAGTAAATTTGCTGATGACACAAAGATAGGAAGACCGGTAAAAAATTTAGATGATGCTAAGATGCTGCAGGATGACTTAAATAGGCTGTACGAGTGGTCAGAAAAATGGCAGATGCAGTTTAATGTTAACAAGTGTAGCATTATGAGTGTAGGTAAAGGTAATAGGCCTGTGGACTACACATTAAATGACAATACCTTAGGAAGGTCATATAGTGTGAGGGAATTAGGAGTTCAAATAAGCAGTGACTTGCGGCCCAGGGAACAGTGTATTATAGCTAGAAATAGGGCCAACAAGATACTGGGATTTATTAGTAAGTGTGTGACAAATAGAAGTTCTGAGGTTGTATTTAGCGCTAGTTAGACCCCACCTGGATTATGCAGCTCAATTTTGGTCTCATTATAGGAAAGATATAGGCTCCTTGCAGGCAGTCCAGAGAAGAATGACCAAGATGATTCAGGGGCTGAGAAATTTACCCTACAACGATAGGTTAAAACGTCTTAATCTCCACTCCCTAGAGAGAAGGAGGGCAAGAGAGGACATGATTGAGGTTTTCAAATGGGTAAAGGGAATTAATAAGGGAAACATTGATCAGGTTTTAAAAATAGTAATCAGGATAAGACACGTGGAAATGGGTACAAGGTAGAAAAACTTAGATTCAGGACAGACATAGGTAGATATTGGTTCACTAACAGAGTCGTGAACGATTGGAATAGGCTGGGTAGACACGTAGTAAATGGTGAGTCAATAGGTAGCTTTAAAAGACGGTTGGATCAGAGTATGGATAGGGATGACAGGTGGGATGGCTAAATTTTAGATTATTCTAAGGGTAGGAGACAAGTAACTGCCTCGTGTAGGTCATTAACTGGCCTCTTGCAGTTTCCTCATTTCTTATGTTCTTATGTTCTTTTATAGTATTTCATACTTTCACTTTCAATATCTATAATTTTGACAATATTCTCAGTCCCATTGTCTCCTCTTATTCGTATTTCTACTTTCTACTTTTCTACTTTCATTCGTACAGTTTGCAGTGAATATATAGCTAATTTTTTTTTTTTTCTTTAGTTGAGTTGAAAGTTTCTTGTATATCTATTATCTATGAAAAGCTGAATAATGAGATATTAAGATTACTCGGTCTGCTCTTGTTAACAGTTGTAATTGTATGCTGTCATTGCAATATATCCTTGGAGAGTGCCACTGTGATTGTCATTTGTCATACGTCCGGCACCACGGATAGGAACTTGCGAAGGATTCGTCAAAGCAGAACACTCAGCTGGTAGCTGGCAGCTGCCTGAAAGTTCAGTCTCATTCGCACCTCAATTTTAGTCAATAAAGTACTAACATATAGTATCAATAGAGTAAAAAATAGAAAGTTGTGGTAAAGCAGCCATCCTTCATAAGTGTTTTGCGACTACTCAAACCTCAGCCAGGCATGTGTCCAGTCTCTACTCTCTATATCCTGCCGATGAAGCTGTGTGACAACACTCACGTCGTTGTGTGTAATGACGCTGCCAAAAAAGAAAGCAGTTCTGCAGTTCAGTCAGGTGTGAGGTGTTCAGTTATCAAGGAGCCATTGTAGTACTGGTGTAAAGCGCCGCTCTAAAACTCAAGCACACCTGCAATTGACAGTTTTACAGTAAATATATTTACGTGACAGCATTTATTGTGTGGTTTCACGTTTCTATTTTTGTGTGACGGTGTCAAAATCATAATAGAACGATACTTTTATTAAGAAACACTTGCCATTTAATGTTTTGAGTTTTAGTAATATCTTCCTGAGCCTAAATTCCACGTAAGTTACCATTACATTAGTGGACAATATTCCCTAAAATGTTGGATAAAATAGGTACATAAAAATACATTAGAACAGCTACCAGAAAGCCTGTTGAATATATATCTGAGGTATCTGCTAATAGTGTATGAAGGCAGGCACTGCTAGACAGACAAGGCCAACGTCGCGCGGATATTGAAGCCGGTTAAACAAATATTACAGTATGGTAAAAGAAGTATGACGGATTATTAGAATTTGGCAGATGATGTGAATAGGGCTGTTCGGAAGTTTTCATATTTCTACAATGCAGCCGATAGGATGAATTAATCATGTTGGGGACGAAATTTTTTTATGCGGGAGAAGGAAGAGGGAGGGGAGAGTGTTATCAGTATTGCGTCATCGAGTTAAGCCACATGCCAAAGGAAATTCCTACTAACACCTCACAACATCTTCACCCACACATCCAACGACTGGATAACTTCTACTCGGTAAGGATTCGTAAGACGACCCATTCGATAAATCCTTACCTTTATATTGCACTGCAAATTCAATTTCAGATACTTGTTCTGATCACCTCAAACAGTTATGCCGCTGAGTTACAGATAAAAAATACGATTTTTTTTATATTTACGTTACGTTAGGTTTCGTTACGTTTAGTTAGCTGGTTATGTTATGTTATGGTAATTTAGAAGCTACCAAATGTTATCTATGACTAAAATTAGGGTGTTGTGCGAGGTGCAGATGCCATTTTCTTTTGTAGCTACACTCCATTCTGATAAAGATGTAAAAAATTATTGAAAAAAATGCTATGTTAGCATAACCTTCCCAGAGCTGCAGTTGAATAAGCCTAACCAAAATTAACCCAACCAAACCGAACTAAACGTAACGAAACTTAACCAAACCCAACTAAACCTAACGTAATCTTAAAAAAAAATTATGTAATTCAGCGGCATAACTGTTTGAGGTGAACAAGTATCTGAAATTGAATTTGCAGTGCATTATAAAGGTAAGGAGATATCGAATGGGTCGTCTTACGAATCTTTACCCTCCTCCTCTATCATAAGTTTATGCCTATGTATGTTTGTTACTTATCCAAAACCAAATAGTCAATGCAAATTTTAAGTCCTTAACCAGGTAGTATTTTACATCTTCATAACGCTCTAGAGAATTCAAGGGGTATTATTTTACATCTTCACCATAATGCTCTAGAGAATTCGGGTTTATATATTTGCATTACCTGATGCATTTTAAGAAGGTTTTCTTTAATTACATTTCCGTCGCAAATTCTTAGTTTGTGAGATATTTAATGTTTTCTGTGTGAAAAATAAAGTTTAGTTTTGCTTGAACAAGGTTTTGTTATTTGTCAATATAGGTTAAGGTTTGGTTAATATAGGTTATGTTAGGTTAGGTTAATATAGAAGCTATCAAATGTTCTCTATGACCAAAAGTAGGGAGTTGGACTAGGTACAGTCCCAACACGTAGACGTAAATAAACGCCATTATGGTGAAGATGTAAAATTTTACTATTCAAGGTTATATTTTAGCATTACCTGATGCATTTCGAGAATGTTTTCTTGATTACATTTCCGTCGCAAATTCTTAGTTAGTGAGATATTCAATGTTTTCTGTGGGACCTTCTCTTCGAAAAATAAAGTTTAGTTTGGTTTAAACAAGATTCTGTTATTTGTCAATATAAGTTCAGGTTTGGTTAGGTTGCATTAATATAGAAGCTATCAAATATTCTCTATGACCAAAAGTAGGGAGTTAGACGAGGAGCAGAAGCAAGACGTAGACAGTAAACAAACGCCATTATGGTGAAAATGTAAAATTTTATCCTTAACCATAATACCACATTTGATTTAATAATTTCTCAGGTGTCAGAAACCCACGCAATATTGAACAGTCATGAATAATACAATAGAAAGCTGGGTAAATCTGCATAACTACTGCTCGAACGATATCGATATAAATATGAAGTCCTTTATTTTTCTTCATTCTAGTTATGTTTTCTTTGTTTAATTTATCCATTAGTAAATCTGTTAAACAGCTTTGGTTCATTTGCCAACTATGTTTTTTTCATATCCCTTCTCTTCTTCTCTTCTTACCCTTACATATTCATTCCTTTCTAGTTTACATTTTTCTTTCCTTTCCTGATTTGGTTATCTTTTCATTCTCCTCCATGCTTCATCTCTTCTCTTTTTAGCTCTTTCACACTTTCCGTTAAACCACTCTAGTTTTTCCTTTTTCTTTTACTTTTTTTTATAATGGAACATATTCCTTGACTCCTTGTTCTTACATCATCAGGAAGAATCATATTTCTCTTGAACGTTCTTTAGTTCCTTAATTTTCGTCCAATCAGTTTCATTGAAAAACTTCTTCATTGCATTATTATTATTATTTTTTTGTGTGTGTGTGTTTTAAGAATTAAAATATGTATATGCATGATATACACCAACACTGGTGCCTCGCACATTATTAATCAGTGTAGGTTGGGCCTGGCAGTGTGTGATAGTCGTGCTGCAGCCATTAATTGCTGCCTGCCAATATCATTTCAGGAATATTAAAACATGGTTGATAAGGATATCCGGTCGGTGATCATTCGCATAATTATTCATACATCCTCCTTCGTAATGTTGCCTATGTGAGGAGGAGCAAATGTTTTTATCTCAAAGGCCGTCTTCTTTTCTCTTTACTACTATGTCTGCATATGTTGCTCATAGCATTCTGCAATGCAAAAGACATTTATTTGATGTATAATGTTGGTTGTGAAGTTATATTTCAAGGAAGGAAAGAGCTTTGAACAGGCATTTATTTATTCATATATTTGTTGATTGGTTTCATTTTTTCTATTCCATTTCTGTATTAATTTAAATTTAATGTCATTTATCAATGATAAATGTAAATAGAACTATTACTAGCAGGCATTTAGCTACTTTGCATTCCTAGAAGTGTGATAAATCAAATTTCATTATCAAGTTTGTAATGGGTTGGTTGAGATAACATGAGTATTTCCTTCCTATGTATGAAAAGATTATGGCAGTTGATATTTACTATGATATTAATTTTTAATTTGGCACCTGCCTATGTATAACACCAATGTATGCTTATTGAAAAATAGATAATGTATTTCTTCATGCCTTACATTTTCAGACACCACAACATGATGGCCCACAAGAAGTTGCTCTTTGGCTGCGGCACAAGGCTGGTCTTGCAGAGTGGGGCTTTTTCAACATCTGCTAAAGCACATAAGAGGTAAGGTTTGTTCACCTAGTGTATCATCTGTATCAGGCCATTGATCTCTTCATGTTCAGTATATTGTTTTTTTTATATATGATAACTACATTTACTCTATCTTTCTAATGGATATTTTTTATCCAGATAATTATCCATCAATCTTTCTCGCCATCTGCCTGTCTTTCTAATGTCTAATGAAAATGTAAAAGTGTATTCTTTTGTGAGGAAAAAATTAAGACTGAACAAGTTATATAAGCAATTGTGAATGAATGTGAGAAACTCAACAGTGGTGAGTGAAAAGGATGCAGAGTTTAGTACATGAAAAAAGTTAGAATATAATAATAATGATAATAATACTAATCATAATAATACAATAATAATAATAGCACACATCAATCATATAGTGTTGTAGGACAAATATTAGAGAAAAATGTATAATTTTGACTAATTTATTGCATATTTTGAATTATCTTATACATGAGATATGTATACATATTGATGCATGAGACCATGTGTTACTCTGACACAAACAAATAGTTTAGACATTTGTTAATATATTAATCTATTGCAGCTACAAGTTGGTGGTGGTGGGAGGTGGTGCAGGAGGGTGTGCCACAGCTACTAAGTTCTCATCTAAGTTGGGTCAAGGCAGTGTTGCTGTGATTGAGCCGGCTGATGTGAGTTTACCATTGATTTGTTTCCTGCATTAATTATTTTGTGGTGACTCATCTCTATAACGATAAACGTAGCTTTACACATGTAAAGGTCTCTTCTTGCTCAGTGCTGACAGTTACATTCTTTAGATAATATACGTAATGAAAATATAATCTTAATATCTTTTAATTAAGAAGAAAAAATTGTGCTGAGAATATGTATCAAATGCAGCAAAATAATTTTATTGCCATTACTGCACTTTTTTTTCTGTGTGATACATTGAACTTTAGGAATTATATCTTTGTCATCATATATCAGTCGATGGATGAATTTCCATAATGCAAAACTATTCAGGAAGCTACTGGAGGGGATGTTATTATACTACTGCAGTGTTCATGTAATATAATGTGTATTAACCTGGAGTGTGATCCCCAGATGCATTATTACCAACCCATGTGGACCTTGGTGGGTGGAGGCATGAAGAAGCTGGAGGACTCAGGTCGTGCCATGAGTAAGGTGAGTGTGTTACTTTATACACAGAACCTTGCATAGCTTGTGAAGTGAATTTTAAGAGAATGTGTATATATATTTCAGGGAAAAAAAATGTCGGGAAAAACAATTTGTATAAACAGCAGCTTAGAGGAAACAAAATATTTACTCCTAAAGCCACCCATGCATAGGATAATGAAAATAATATTGGGTACAATGATAAAATCTGTTAGTGTGTGTGAAATGTATGGTTAATAGTCGGTAAGATATACTGCAGTAAGAGACCAGCTGTGGTATGTATTTACCTAATTGTAGTATACAGGGCCTGAGCTACACTCGTGTGGTCCTGTCTCCATATCCATATTTGTCGAGTTTTCCTTTCAGTTGTACGTTATTTGCCATTATCACCTCTTCCTTCAGTCCATTCCAAGTATCAATACTCCTCAAGGGAAAGCTGTATTTTTTTGTATCACTCAAGCAAATTCCTTTCTGCAATTTTTTCATGTGTCCCCTCAAATATCTAGCCACATATTTTCTTTTTATTATTAAATATTTTCTATTTGGTTCCTTAAGTTTGTTCATCAATTTTTATAGTGTTTTTGAGTCTCCTCTTTCTCTTCCTTCTATTAGTGTTGTTAGATTAATTTCTTTTAATCTTTCCTCATATGGTAGGTCTTACAATTCTTGCGCCATCTTAGTTGCTATTCTCTATATTCTTTCCAATTTCAACACATGGTTTTTCTTGTGCGGGGACCATATTACTTCTGCATATACCAGTTCTAGTCTGATCATTGTAGTAATAATTTTCTCATCTTATCTTTATCTAGCAAGTGAAAAACCATCCGTATATTAACTAGCATCATGAATGTGTCACCAAATATTCTATATATATCTTTCTCTTCTTTTATTAATGATATAATATTTTGTCCTAACTTATACGTCCACTCTTTGTCATTTCCAATACATGGCATTTTTTGTATTAAATTCCATTTCCCATGTCTTGCTCTATTCATATACAGTGAACGTCCGATTATCCGGAGGTTGATGGTTTGGAAATTTTGTGCAGGAGGCAGATTTTTTCATTTAAAAATTTTTTTTTTTATATATCATAAACCGTTGGCGCCAGTAGGCTTTATGGAGGCAAAGTTGGACTTACCTCTTGCCTGTTATTTGGCGTGGTTTGGAAAGGCTGATGGTTCGGAAATTTTGAGCTGAAATATTATGCGCGGAAATTCCCGAGCCAGACGATCCAAAAGTACAACCGACGCCCAGTTTCAAAGGTTCTGGATGAAGCGGAGATAAACATTGCGCCACTTAGTGTAGTGGCCAATATTCAGCCATTATTTTGTCCTTTTAATCACCCGATAACCCTTATTGAGAAAAATAAGTAAATAGACATTGCAACTGAGATGAAATTTTCTGACAGTTGGCTGCAAAATTTGAAGATCAGGCATGGGATCAGAGTTTTAGATGTGTCTGGGGAGAAAACTTTGGCTGATCATGATGCAGCTAAGAGGTATAGTGACATCTTTTGCAGGCTGGTACAGAAGCATGACCTTAAACCATGTCAAATGTATAATGCCGGTGGAGAAGAGAAAAGTGCCTCTGGTTTTAAAATGAATAAGGAACGCTTTACCCTTCTTTTGTGTGCAAATGCCACTGGTGATCACCGCTGCAAATTGTTTGTTATTGGAAAATATAAGCACCCTAGAGCTCTCAGTGGGCTTACATCATTGCCTGTCATCTATGATGCCTAAGGAAATGCGTGGATGACTGCTGCACTCTTCAAGGAATGGTTCTTCAATCATTTTGTGCCTGAAGTAAAGGCACATTTCAAGAAGATTGGAATGCCGGAGGACAGCAAGTTTGTTCTTCTCCTCAATAACTGTTGTGCCAACCCTCCTGTGCATGAGTTAAGGAGTGGCAACATTTTTGTCACTTATCTGTCTGCTAATGTAACTTCCCTAATCCAGGGAGTCTGTCGGAAGTTGAAGCAGAGCTACAAGAAATCCTTCTCCCGAAAACTGGTGAACTCTGATGACAGTGTGAAGGATTTCCAGAGGAACTTCAGTATCAAAGATGCCATATTCGATTCTGCTCTTCCCTGGCAGGATGTAAGGAATGAAACACTGCGGAGGGCCTGGAGGAAGCTGTATGGCGAGTCAATGTTTGCAGAAAATGCATCCCATGAAGAAGAGTTCACAGGGTTGAACGTCTGCCAGAACAAAGAGAGTAGTGTACAACAAATCCTCAACATGATGTCAACCATTCCAGAAAATCATCCAAAGAAGATGACAGAAGACAATGTAACTGAATGGCTTCAACAAGACTCTGATCTCCCTAGGGTGCAAGAGTTGACAGACGAGAGTATCTGGGATATGTTTGCAAAGGCCTCCAAGAAAGTTAACCCAACACAGATAGATATCACCGAAGAAATCAC
The DNA here is from genome assembly GCA_029783475.1 of Metacarcinus magister. Lineage (NCBI taxonomy): Eukaryota > Metazoa > Arthropoda > Malacostraca > Decapoda > Cancridae > Metacarcinus > Metacarcinus magister. The sequence continues at coordinate 4,552,238 of JAPQNM010000041.1, read as the reverse complement.
CGTTGAAGATGACGACCCAAGACCTAGCACACAGCGAAAACCCGAGCCACAAGCAGGTCCTTCATTCATTTCTACTGAATATGAAGCAGAGCATATGGCAGATGACCCTCTACCTGCCATGCCTGATTCACACTCGGACTAAGACACTCTATGACTCCTAATTTTAAGGCAATAGGCTAAGTGATTACTGTAGAAATTAAGTTAATTGCCCAAGTGATTAATTACTGTACAGTATTAAGTTGAAAAAATACTGTGCAAATTAAGTTAATGTCCTAAATCAAGGGTCGGTAACCTCCAGCCTGCGGACCAGATCTGGCCCATAGAATCCGAACTCACAGCCCGTCACACTGCTTGATATTTATATAACAATCCGGCCTGCAACAGCCTAGCCAACTAAATGAGTAAGTCGGTGCCTCCTGACGTGATCGCGGCGGGTAGCGCGGGGCAAGTTTGCATGACTGAGATCTTTACTACAGAAGCACCACAGAAAATTACCAGGGAGAAAATTACTACAGACAGGGACTTTATCAAGGAGTGCATCATGCCTTTGAAAGTGTGAGCCTTTCACCCCGCACTGTTTGTCATTGCATTGGGGAGATGTCAGACAGCGTGAATGACTCACTTAAGACCTGTTGCTCAAATTTCAATGCCTTCTCTCTCGCCCTTGATGAGAGCACAGACATGAAGGACACAGCCCAGCTGGCAATTTTCATTCATGGAGTCACTGCTGCCCTTCAGGCTTATGAGGAGTTTCATTGCATGGTACCACCACTGGGCAAGACATCTTCGACCCCGTGCTTCAGTGTGTGAAGCAACACTCCCTCGACCTGTCTCATGTGTGTGACGACCGACGGTGCCCCAGCAACGACTGGAGAGAAGAAGGGTGCCGCCTCACTGCTAGTGCGTCACTGTGAGGTTGCCGGACACACCCAGCCCATCCACAAGGTGCACTGCATCATCCACCAAGAATCCCTGTGCTCCAAGTCTGCCAATCTTACTGATGTCATGTCTGTGGTCGTGAAGGTTGGCAACTCCATCCTCTCCCGCAGCCTTAACCACCGCCAGTTCCAGGCACTAACAGACGAAGTCAAAGCACACTATGGTGACCTGTTTTATTTCTGTGAGGTCTGTTGGTTGAGTCATGGAGCCATGTGTGTGCGACCTGCAGCTGAAGATCGCCACCTTCCTCCGTCAAAAGAACCTCCCCGGTGCTGATAATTTTTCCAACCTGCAATGGCTTGCTGGTCTGGCCCTGCTCACAGATATCACTATGCACCTAAATGACCTCAATGTGAAGCTGCAAGGCAAAAACATTCTAGTCACAGACATGTATTTGCACATATTGCCTTTGAGGTAAAGCTGCCCTTGTGGGAGGCTCAACTGTCTGCTGGTCAGTTTATGCATTTTCCTCGTATTGTGGCTTGTGCACCTGATGACGTGGACCTGAACACTTGTGTTGGTGATATCACCTCTTTGCGGAAGGAATTTTCCTCCTGTTTCACAGGTGTCAGGCCACTGGCTCCGGGCTTCAAGCTGTTCACCTCCCCCTTTGACTTCCCTGTGGACGAAGCCCTTATCCCCCTGCCTCCCTGCAGATGGAGTTGGTGGAACTTCAGTATAATGGCGAACTGAAAGCAAAGTACCGTATCACTTCTCCACTGTCCTTCTCCCGTGACCTCGTCCTTCCTTCTAACAAATTTCCAAATTACATTGAGCATGTAGAATGTATCGTTGCCATGTTTGGCAGCACTTACTGTTATGAACAACTCTTTTAAAAAATTAAATATACAAAGTCTCGCATTCGCTCCCAGCTGAGTGACTGCCACTCCAATGACATTCTGCTCCTGTCTACCTCATCAATCGATCCAGACATTGAATCACTTCTCATTGGCAAACACCACCAACCATTCTGCTAATTTGCATGTCTCTTGATAAAAAATTTCCTGCAGTCACTGATTTGCATGTTTTTAAATAGATATCTAGTAATCTAGTCACTGGTTTACCTGCTTTTATACAATTTTTTGTATATTGTCACAAATTGTTTTCTGCAGTCAATGATTTGCATGTATTACAATAAATTTCTTGTAATCTAGTCACTGGTTTGCCTACTTTTCTATAAAATTTTGTGCACTATTACTTTTGGGTTCTCTTTGGCACTCCAGCCCGCAGGCTACTCCTAGAAGCTTTCTCTGGCCCTACCACTGAAAAGGTTGCTGACTCCTGTCCTAAATGATAAATATTAATTTGAACAAATACTGTATTAAATGACTAATGTACTGTGAAAGATTGCTTAAGAAAAAGTTTGACCCCTTGGATACTACAGTACCGTACCTTTAGATACTGCACTGCACCTACATTGTACCTACAACTGACCTGCAACTGTACTACACTTCAAAAGTAAATAAAAACACAATCACAATACTGTATTTTAATTTTTAAATTTTAATATGATTTTTTTTAGGCTTTTAGGGCATTTTTAGGGGTCATGTCCACCAGTCCAGGAAATTTGATAATCCGGAGTTCACGATCTCCACTGCTTTCAAAATTATTGGACTTTCACTGTATCATGTTTATGCCATTCTGTAGCTCCTTGCAATCCTTGTGGTTTCTTGTCTTAATTTAGCATCATCTGCAAACAGGCTTATGTAACTGCTTACTCCTTCTGTCATGTCATTTACATATTCTAAAAGCATCATCGGTGCCAAAACTAATTCTTGTAGTACTCCACTTTTTACTTCACTCCATTCTTGTGTTTTATCTTTAACTCTTGAGTAAAAACTTAATTAGTTGGTGACGTATGACCTTCCTGCTCTGAATCCAAATTGTCTATCTGTTATAATTCCTTCTCTTTCTACGAATTCTTTCCATTGTTTCTAGATAACCTCCTCACATATTTTACATATTATGATGATCAATGACACTGATCTATGATTAAGTGGTTCTTCTTTGTTTCCATTTTTGTAAATAGGCATTATATCAGCTCTTTTCCATTCTTTAGGGACTTTTCCTTTTTTGAGAGAACACTCATGAATTAGGTCAGCCATTTCTGGTCTACACTCCTTCAAGATGTATCCTAATACCTTATCTGGTCCTATTGTTATTCTCTCATCTAATTTCTTCATCATTTCCCTTATCTCTTCTCTATTTATCATGATATCCCACTTATCATTTTTTCTCTTTAGTCCTTATGGCTTTTTTTAAAGTCAGATTCAGTTGTAAATACTTTCTGAAAATTCTTATTTAGTACTTCACTCATTTCCTGATGTAAAATAACTTTTCTGTCATAATACCTCAGGTCCTCCCAAAGAAAGCAGACTGGATCAAGCAGCGAGTAACGACCTTTGACCCTCACAATAACAAGGTCATTACTGAGGATGGCGAGGAGATCAGCTATGAATTTTTGGTTGTTTCTCTCGGCCTTCAGCTCAACTATAATCAGGTTGGTTCCTTGGGTTGTTCTGATGTACCATTGGTGGCTTTGAGGTATTCAAACACACATATGATGGCTCATAGAAATCACTTCACTTCAAGTTTTTATACGTTGCATTTCCTGATAAGATTGATCATTGAAAAAGAGTTTGTAAGGTCTGGCATGTGTATTAAGGAGAGGAAGATTTGTCAAGTGGTGGAAGTAACAAATTACTGTACGTGAGATTTAGTTTGGTCACCTGAAAAGTAGAGATAAGGATGAGATGACAGACTATGAAACTGTGGTTGAAAAGAGTGTGATCCCTATGGAGTGGAAAGATAGAATGTTCCTTCATGTTCTTTCATCTATTATATCCTAGCACTTCAATACATATCGGAAGTCACTTTGCAATTATAGTAGTTTCCTGAAACAATGGGAAGAAAACTTTATCATCATTCACTAATAGGCTGTTTCTACCTCTCTAACAGATCAAGGGGTTACCTGAGGCCTTTGAGACTCCTGGTGTGTGTTCCAACTACTCCCCTCTCTATGTCAAAAAGACCCTGGAGAGTCTAGAGAAGTTTCAAGATGGTAATGCTCTCTTCTCCTTTCCTAACACTCCCGTCAAGTGTGCTGGAGCCCCACAGAAGGTCATGTACATCTCTGACGAATATTTCAACAAGGTGGGTCCTTAGCCTTTCAGGTACTAGCCACACTCACCATCTTTTCATCTAATCTTGGTGTGAAGGGTAGGTTGCATCTATTCATGTTACTAAATTACAGCTTGCCAAGTAGCATTGTTATGTTATGCTTATCTACTCTGTGATCAACATCGGCTTTTCATTGCTGCTCTCCAGTATTGGGAAAGCTAGATTTAAGGATAATTGACACCACAGAGAGCAGGCAGTGGAGCTGCTTTTTTTCCTTTTCAATTCCGTAAGTCCATAAGGAAATGGAAGCTTTTGTCTTTCTTGCTTGGACTGAGAAAAGTCTTACGAGGCAATTTTAAAAAATAAGATAACTTACTTTGATGAAGCTTTAAGAAAATGGTGCTTGTAAAAGCAATTACAACTATTAATATTTTTCAACAATTTACATTTTGCTACACCTAAGAAAAGTTCAAAATGATGTAAAACAAATCATAAAGATAAAAAGACCTTTGTGTCTGTAATATAAAGGTTCTTGTGGCAACTTTCCAGCTCCAGCACTTCTATTAGAGTGAGATAGGTATTATTATTTTATTTTTCATAATTTTTCCTGTATCCAAGGGAGGCAGCGAAGGGCGTATGTCCTAAATCTTGGAAATAGAAGGATTTCTTACTCTCATTATTGAAGTATTAAAACTCATTAGAGTTGAATGAAAGATATCCAAGTAGATAAAGTTTCATATTATTATTCACATAACTGTAATGATTAATTAATTGATTAAGTATATATACTCATACCTCATTTTAACAAACAAAAGGGAGGAAACATAGGTCCGATAATGCCGATTGTCCGTAGTTACCAACACTAAGTCTGTATTAGCTAATATCGGTAATTACATTACGAAAGAAAGAGGAATAATATAATACTGTACATTTAATCAAGCTCAGTATCTAATCTGAACGTGTAAAATACCTGTATACCGTGAATATACACCATAATGCTGTAATTTAACTTTTTTTATTTTTTTATTTTTTTTATTTTATTATTATATATATATATCAGAAACCGTTGGTGCCAATAGGATTTTTATGGAGGTGAAGATGGACTTGCCTATTGCCTGTTATTTGGCGTAGGTTTCTAGATTTTTTATAGTGATGCCTCGAATGTTTACGTTCTCTCTTGAATATATTGAGAACGTGCGAGGCTTATTGCTGCTACAGCCTCAGATGCATATAAAAATTGTAAGTCCTGTCTGAGGACAGTATAGCAGCAATTTAGGTAGTCTTTGGCCACTCGGCAGTGATATCAAATAATGAAAAGTGACCTGGAACCCTAGGTTCTCATGCCCGAATGCTGACCACTGTACCACTGCCTCCCTGTGGTTGGTGAAGATGGCTGCAGATTTTGTCCGTTGTTTCTGATATCTGTTAGGGAGGTCCGTATAACCGAGGTATGAGTGTATGTACCTTCGTATACACTACTCCTGCGTTATACGATGCTTCAGTTTATGATATTTCGCGTATATGATCTCTGTTTTACTATCCCTTTTTCAATTTACGATTGCTGTGTACTCATGTATACGATCATCGGCCCAAGCGGCTGGAGTGCATCACATTCATACAGGCATTTGTTTACTATCACAGCACCCTGATGCCTCAGTAGCAAACTCACACGACTCGGCTGCCCAGTCTTTCCCGCGCTACACTTATAGCTTGATACAGTGTTACAGGTAGGTTGAGATTGTAAAATCTACGCCCTTCACACCTGGGTACGTCCTTGCCTGGGGTGCAGAGAGCCCCTGAGCCCCCAGAGAAGAATTAGTTACAATACTTACCACAGAGTTGGTGTACATGGCTTAATAGGAGGGTGGCTTCTGCTTGTTGCTGCCTGTGAGGAGAAAGCTGCAACAGCTTTACTGGCTACAGGACTGAAGGGAAACTTACACAAATTGGACTGCCTGTGATTATAACACCACCTACCATTACAGTAACACTTGTCCTGGCACATAAGCACACCACCCCTTTCACCCGGCCACTGTTTATTGTTAGTGTATCACCGCCAGTATGTCCTGCCTGTGTGCTGGTCTCACATAGTCCTCTTGCTCATGTCTGTCTTCCTACTATCACACGGCGTTGACTTCGCCAACACGTCCTGTCTGTCTCATGTCATGGCATTGTTCCTTCTGCCCTGGGAAAACGGCTTCCCCCATCCCATCCTCGCCAAAACTTGCCGCTTATGGGGTTGCATATCTGCTTTCCCGCCCAAGTCTGACATCTCTCTTGCTCCCTCCTCAGGATTACATCATGCTTGTAATGGATGACATGTGCAGGAGATTTTACCATGGTGCATAACATTATAATCAAAGTTTCAATTCAAGGCTACTAGAAACGATAGTGTTTAATCATATTTCTCATCTAAACTTTATGGTTTTGTTAAAAATAACTATGAAATTAAGATAAGGTATGAATTAATAATAAGCTTTGATTATAAAATTAAGCACCATGGTGCAATCCCCTGCACTTCTCTGTCGTTGGCTGTAAGTATGACGTAATAATGAGGCAGGAGCAAGAGAGATGCCAAACTAGGCCTATGAGGTTTTTGGTTGCACTATAAGTCAGGGTTTCCAGGAACCTAACCATGGCATTGACTCATTCATTACCTATAAATACCCATTGTAATTCATGGAAAAGTTTGGCTGAGGGACTGTGATTTACTTTTGCAATTCATATCTACGCTGGTATTACAGGGGTTTATTTTTTTGGTTTGTATGATTCTTATGACTCATATTAACGAGTTGACAAATCTGGCAACTAACCATCCATCAGTAGTGAAGCAAATGAAGTCATGGATCCTGCCTGGCAGTGACTGTATGTCAGAAATGAAGGGGTGAGGTTGTAGTATGGGGGGGGAGTTTTGGGGATATTATAAATGGATATGGAACCCATCTCTATTTATTCCATTGAAATAATACTTCAGTAAATGCTCATTCAATTTTTGATTAGTTTTTCAAGAATGTAACCCAATCGTATATCAAGGGAATAGAGTATGTATATATGGTATTTCCCGAGCCGACCATGTGTCAGAGGTTCTCAATTGGGTTAAGGTCCAGGCTAATACATGGCCAATCTTTTATGAAGGGTACTATGCAATCATCAAGCCACTAAGTGAAAAAGTGTGAGCAGGAGCACTGTCCTTTTGAAACACACTTAGCTCAAAAGAATCCAGCAAATGTTCACAAAGCAGCTCCAGGTAAATGGCTTGATTCACTTTAAGGTTTTTAGAAAGCACTTTTGCCAACAAATGTCTCACTTGGACTCATGATGTAATGTCACTCCCTTCTCACTCTGTAGCGTTGATGGTAGTTGTTATGGTAGCGAGCTACAGACCGAGCGTATAGTAGTACTAAGATGTTAATAGCAGCACTGAATTTACTGAGGGAGTAACAAAACTGAGGCATCACTCGACAACAAATATATTTTACACCCAAAACAAACACAGTAAATCAACACAGGTCCTAAATCCGGTAAGGGAGGGAAGCACTCCTCTTTACTCCTTCCAGGCATGGGCTAAAGTCAGCCTCTTCTGCCTTAACACTTCACTAATCCACCCCCCTAGGGTAACAATACCAACACTAACACAATACTACTAACATATCCTAACACTAACACATTCTATCTCTAACACATCCTAACACTAAACACAAGCAAACAAAAGGCACAGGGTAAGTTTCCTCTCCGTCAGAAAAGCCCTGTAACACAACACTCATATAAGTATTTAGACTTCACATAATTAATATCTAACCTCAATATATATACATATACACAAGCTAATCTATTCACTGAGAAAAACTAACCAGTCACCTCCAATCGAGGGTACTGCATCTTGCAGATGGCAGTTAAGAAGTGAGCCTTCCTGTCAATCCTGGCTAACTTTTCGACTACCATACACGACGTGTCTCATACTTCTAAATCCTCAACCCTAAAACTCTCGATCCCCCGAACCATAATTGAACAAGAAGAAAATCGCTGGTTTGGTCCTGAAGGGTCAATAAAGTTACGCTCATTACAATGATAACTGGTTGTCATTGGTATACTGTGCTGGTGTGAACTGGTTGTCTGTGTTGTACTGTGCTGGTGTGAACTGGTTGTCTGTGTTGTACTGTGCTGGTGTGAACTGGTTGTCTGTGTTGTACTGTGCTGGTGTGAACTGGTTGTCTGTGTTGTACTGTGCTGGTGTGAACTGGTTGTGTGTGTTGTACTGTGCTGGTGTGAACTGGTTGTCTGTGTTGTACTGTGCTGGTGTGAATTGGTTGTCTGTGTTGTACTGTGCTGGTGTGAACTGGTTGTACTGTGCTGGTGTGAACTGGTTGTCTGTGTTGTACTGTGCTGGTGTGAACTGATTGTCTGTGTTGTGGTCTGATGCGGCAACATTTTCTTTGACAAGTAACTAAGGAGTTTGAGTGTACTGTTGCCTGAGCAATGATCCTCTCGACTCATGGTATGTGGAGAGCACTGTAAAACACCCAAATTCAATTATGGTGTGAGGTTGTTTCTTTGGCAGAAGATTTGGTTAATTTGTTGTGCTTCAAAAAACCATAAATCAAGTTGTTTACCTAGAATTGCTTTGTGTACGTTTGCAGATTGTTTTAAGCACACACGTGCCAGTGTTTTAACAGGTTAGTGCTGATGCTCAGACTGCCAAATTTGTCACTTAGAGGACTACATGGTACCATTTAAAAAAGATTGGCCATGTAACAGCTTGAACCTCAACACAATTGATAACCTCTGGCAAAGAGTCCTGGGCAAACATTTCTCCAGAACACCTAAGAAACCTAGCACTTTCACTACCCAAACATCTACAGGCTGTGAAGAAGAGAAAAGGCCACCCAATCAAGTATTAATAAGTAATTATAATACATTATTTTCTATCAATTTGTGTATGTATTGTTTGATGAGCGAGAACAGCAGCAGGGCACCGCATACTTTTGACTAGTATCAATATCTATATATCTATATACCAGGCTGTTATCCCCCTAAAAGGGAGTAACCAAGACAAGGCATGCCAGGGGTCATGAAGACATTACTTTCCCCTCCCCCTTTGCACCTTGTCTTTTCACAGGAGAGTATAAAGAGAAGGGAGGTGCTTCCCAGACCACTCACTCTGTCCCTTTTGTCGTATTTTACAAACCAAAGGGATTACAGTGGTAGAATTTTTGTGACTCACCACAGGATGAATATTGTATGGTTCCCCTTCAGCCAAATGGTTGAGGAAGGAAATAAGTTTGCACCAGGTGCTTATAGTTGTCGAAGACATCCAACACCCTCATAATCTTCTGTATTGTTAATTTGCACACATTACAGTAACTTAAAGCACTCTGGTGTTTAATATAACCTCAAAGACTTCCCTTCCCACCACCCTAAAGGAGAGGAGAGGAAAGAGGTGTTTCTACTAAATATGCAAATTTGACTTGGTTACCTTTTATGATATATGTATGTACATTGCTCGAGAAATGAGGAGACATTTATTATAAATCTGTGTATCAGGAGTAAAAGTCATTGTTGCTATCGTGATACAGTACATACTCGTATTTGTCCTGTGCCAAAACTCATCACCATGATTCTTTTCAGCATGGGAAACGTGACAAGGCCAACATTATGTACTTAACATCTTTGCCAGTCATCTTTGGCATCAAGAAGTATGCTGATGTCTTGTGGGAGGTGAGTGATGCCTTCCTTGTGGTCACATTGAAATGGGTTGATTTCTAATGCTGGAATAGATTTTCTTTTTTCATCTAAAAAAAAAGAGCATATCATATGATTTTTTGTCTTCCATTTTAACCTTTGTTAATGTCTTCTATTCTTAATCCCTGCCTTCAAATATCCATGCATTTCTGCTTTTATTTATAAAGTGATACCTTAGAACTCCAACCTGATTAGTTCCATGAGGCAGTTCAAATTCCAAAAAGTTTGAATTCCAAAGCAAATTTCCCCTTAAGAAATGATGAAAAGTGAAATAACCTGTTCCCAGACCCCGAAAATGCCCATATGAATTTTTTTTATTTACCACAAATACACCTAATTTAATGTAAACTAATACAAATAGATGCCTTAAATTATATATCAAAACCATAACAAATTTAATAAATCTAAATTTTATTGCTTTTGGTTAATATTCCGCAGGAAATAGCACTCTATACCATCGATACAACTTACCTCTCTGCAATTTATTTTGCTCCATATTTTGTATGATAGTTATATATCGAAATTATTATAGATAGTTATATATATATATATATATATATATATTATATATATATATATATATATATATATATATATATATATATATATATAATATATATATATATATATATATATATATATATATATATAATATATAATATATATATAATATATATATATAATATATATATATATATATATATATATATATATATATATATATATATATAATATATAATATATATATAATATATATATATAATATATATATATATATATATATATATATATATATATATATATATATATATATATATATATATATATATATATATATAGAAAGATTTCACGAAATGTAGAGTGGTGAGCAGGGATACACCAAGTATCTTCTTTTCAATTTATTGCGCAACGTTTTGCCTTAACACAAGGCATCATCAGGCTAAAAAATATACAAAAGATTAATACTAAAATATGCAAAAACATAGGCATAAGAAGTAAACAAATAAAATAATACTAAAAATATTAAAAATACAAAGGCATGACATGAATGAGCTGTTAACTATTGGAAACAGACGTATAACTAGACTAAAACATTACTAAAAGGTATAAAAGTAATAAAAACATTAAAAAACACATAGGAAGTACGAAAACAGAGAGCTTGAACAAAATGTAACCTATTAGAGCTTTACCAGGATAACTATATAGTTGTCATAGTGAAGGGTGCTCTAGCCGTGAAGTTTTGAAGTATTATGTATTTGGATAAGGATGAAGTCTTGAAAACATTTGAAGAACACTAGATTATTCCTAAAAAAACAATGTGTGATAAGCGAACATTTCTGTGCTACAAACTTTTCAAGCCAAGCATGAAAAGCTGCTGTGTGGAGCTGATTCCCAATATTCAACTGACTAGGCAAGGAATAGTTAAATTTAATTAGAAAAATGGTTAGGTTTCAATATGGTAAGTTAGATTATTGTTCCAACATTCAACTGATGAAGCTAGGTTAGGTTATTAATTGTTAGATTTAATTATGAAGAAGAGTGGGCAGGCTTAACCAGCGGATGTTGAGGGCGGCTGGTTGGCGTAACAGAAATCATGTGCAATTGTGAAATTGAGACTTGGTGACAAGTTTTTTTTAAATCATATTTTACAAGTTTCTGCAAAAAAAATAGTTATCTCCATTAGAAAGAATATAAAATTTACCCCAGAAAGAAGATCTTTGCGTCTCCGAAAAAGATCGCCAACTTCTGCGGAATGTTTATTCTGCATTTATTTTAGGGAGGAGTGGAGATGAGATGACAATATTGCTTGGAAGGGGAGGCATTTTCCATAAAAGCATCAGATAATTGTTCTTCTGGTATTCTTGCTCTCTTCTGTCTCTTACTGATACTACTGATAGAGGGCTGGGGTTCACGACTATTTTTGTACAGGAAAGAACTTTTCCAATGTTGTCTGGTGTAGACTACTTTTCTGGATCTTCTTAAAATATTCTACCACATTGTTGTTGAACAAGTTAATGCTCCTATTCACCACTGCTCTGTTAGGGTGCCACTATTCAACAATAACCTGTGTTTTAGACCAATGAAAACGCAATTCCTTGATTTCATTATTGGAAATATTAAATATTCCCTTTCTGCTTTCATGCTTAACAATAAGTTCCTTCTTCACCTCAATTGTCACTCCTACAGTTTGCCTCTTAGTCTTCGTTGCCTCAACACTCTTCTTGGATGCCATGGTGAATGGACAAGGGTGTTATCAAACCAAAAATACTAAAAATAATGGTGAAAATACAAATAAAACAAATAAGAGTTGTGTGAGGGATGATTTCACTTATGAGAGCAAGAAACCAGCTGAGAAAACAAACACCATGCATATGTGTGGTATTTGTTCAAATTCCAAGAAAGCATTCAAATTCTGGAGTGAAATATTCTCCAGAAGAATTTTTGAATTCCAAGTTGTTCAAGATAAGAGGCGTTTGAGTTCCAAGAAATCACTGTACATCACTTTACATGTTGATTACCTTTCTATCTATATACCTGACTTATAGCCCCATTGAAAGGGGATAGATAATGCAAGGCATTTAGGGTTCAGAGAGACTTTACTCTCCCCATCCCCTATGTCCCTGTCTTTTCATAGAAGGAGCTTCTCAGTTGCTTTTTTCCTTTTGGTCACCTTGTACGAGCTGCAGGGAATATGGTGGTAGTATTCCTGTGATGGGGGCTACAAGAATTCTACCACGGTAATCCCTGTGGTTTGTAAAACGTGACTAAAGGAACTGAGCAAGGGGTTTGGGATGCCCCTCCTCTGTATACTCTCTTACAAAAAGGCAAGGCACAGAGGGGAAGGGGAGAGTAAAGTCTCCCAGAATCCTGGCGTGCCTTGTCTTGGCTACATCTTTTAGGGGGATAACAGCCTGTTATATAGATAGATAGATTCTTGCAACTCCTACCTTAGGACTACTTGTTAATATATACTGTGTATTGGCTTTTATACCCACATTCTTATCTTTGAATACCTATCTTTTTTTTTAATTAATTAATTAATTAATTTATTTATTCTTTTTTTTATATCTTATACAGTGTATATTTTACATGTTTTGAATTATCTCAGTTATCCTTTCTATTTCCCTTGCCTATCTTTGTTTGTGGTTTCCTTCAGGTGGTGAAGGAGCGGAACATCACTGTTAACCTGCGCCACAATCTCATTGAGGTGAAGCCAGACACCCGAGAGGCTGTGTTTCAAGACTTGGAAAATCCAGATAATTTCAAGACTATACAGGTGAGGGGATGAGGATATGAGTAGGATAGGGATCTGACAACGTGTTAATGCTTTATATGTACGGTAACTCTAAATGTAGGTGTCATATTTACAATTAGTCTTCTTGTATTTGTTTATTTATTTCCTCATTTTGTTTGCAGGTACATTCTGAGTTTAAGTTCTTTCTTGTCACAGTTATAGATGAAAACATCCAAGACTTCAGTTAAAATATAATTTTTGTGGCATGATATCCTGTTTGAGATTCTTCCTATCACACCATGTACATATCTGGCATCCTCCCACAATTTGGTGTAATTTTTTCTTGGCATAGTTGTCACAGTTCAAATTGCTTCACATCAGACCTTCAAAATTCACCTAAAGCAGTACACAATAATGATGGTCTCCAGACATAATTTGTAATTTACACCACATGTTATACATCACAAATACTGTAGTGTTAGTTTTCCTGATACAGTATGAGATGCTTCACGTTACCCCCCCGATGAGTGCACCTGACCCTTTGCGTCAGTGTGCTGCCCTGGTCAACGAAGGCGGCTTCCTCAGTGTTAACAAAAACACCCTGCAGCATGTCACCTTTCCTAATGTGTTTGGGATTGGGGATTGCACCAGTGTTCCTACTTCCAAAACTGCAGCTGCTGTGGGTGAGTTGTTGATTTACTTGCCCCTTTTCCTTAGGCTCGCAAGGGAAAAAGGAGGAATATATAGAGTATTTGCATGTATACATACAATGCCATGTCTTTTTTCATATTTCTAGCAAGGAAAGAGATAAATACATTGGTGGTTACATACAATGCCTGATCTGTCATTGCCTTACACTAGTATGGAAGGAGTGAATACATACACATAGTACACCACATAGGAAAACTCCAGTAAGCAATTCCTGTTGTGAAGTTAAAAGAAAGGAGAGTTTGTGAAGAAAGTGTATGCGAGTGCAATTGAAGGTCATTAGAGGAGAGGAAGGCCAGTTGTAAGATGAAAGGATAGGGTAAAGGAGTACATGCATACAAAATGTGCTGATAGAGGGGGAGGGCTTAAACAAATAAGGAGGGAGTGTGTGGATAGGGAGTCATGGAGGCTCTTCTGCCGTGACCATCCCCTTTGGGGACATTTCCAGAGGGAATGAGATATTAGTAACTATAGATAGATAAAAGTTAGCATGATATACTACTTATAAATTTTATCAAGTGTCTTGTAAGAAAGAAAACATACCATTTCACCTTGGTATGTTATGAAATACACCTTGTGCATAGTACATAATAACTCCAGTATTACTGTTCAGTCTTTATTTGACAGCTGGCCAGTTTGGAGTGATGCACAGGAACTTGAGCTTGACAATGGCTGGCGCATCCCCCAAGCATAACTATGATGGTTATACCTCATGTCCTCTGGTTACTGGTACGTCTAAACACTTGAGAATAACATTGATACTTCACATTTTTCTTTGTACTTTTTTACATAGTTGTTAAGTATTTTGATGACAAATGCAAAGGAAGGGATGAGATATGCTGGAACAGAGATGAGTGCTGGTGAATCAACAATATACTTAACAAAACTCGGAACTACTTAACCGTGCACATATTATTAGTGCAAATCTATATAAATACCACTTGTGGTTTATTGATATTGATTAGATAAACATAAGGAAAGTAATGACTCACCTACCATATCCCAACAGGTTACTCCAAGTGCATCCTGGCTGAGTTTGATATGGAAGGGAACCCATTAGAGACCTTCCCCATCAACCAGGCCAAGGAGCGGCGCACAATGTTCCACCTCAAGAAGGACATGATGCCCACCATGTATTGGTATGGAATGCTCAAGTAAGTATGGGTACATATTTGTTTTTCACAGAATTATAACTTTGTGCAGGGGCAATAATGTAACCAGTGGGGTTTAATTGAGGTGTGTGAAGATTGCTACTGTACAAAATAAGACTTTCAGTATTGGGAAAAGGAAAACATAAAAGCAATCATGTCCACCACTATTAAAGTGGTAGACTAGTCCATTACAAGCTTCATGTGGTATACACCCTTAGTATATACTTGAAGGAATAGAACTGACCGAGGGGCTTTGTACAACATCAGTAATAGTTTTATCGTATTTACTTTTGACAAATCTTGGGACCCGTGTCCCTCCAGAAAGAGCACTGCACTAGAGTTGCTCGCTACCAGTGACCTCAGTGGGAGGACAAGATGGCTATGGGCAGAGAGGGCCCTCCACCTTCCCCTGGGAGGAAGAATGCATATTTGAGAGTTTGCTCTATTAATGTAAATGGCCTAAGTACTTTAGGGAAAAGGAGATAATGTGTTGAGATTTTTGGGAATGGATGGCTGGACCTTATGGGGATAAAAGAAACCCGTACAGAAGGATGTGGAGTGATGGACTGCGAGAGTGAAGTATTGGAGGGTATGGGTGGAGGAGTGGTGTGGAGTGAATAAGGAAAGCAAGGAAAGGGGAAAGGAAGGGTGTGCTGTATGCAGCCTTTATGGATCTAAAAAAGGCATATGATGGAGTTGATCAAGAACCTCTTTGAAATGTTCTGAAAATTTATGGTGGTGGAGGACAGTTGTTGACAGGAATAATGGCATTTTATATAGGATTAGGAGTGAGACAAGGATGTGTGATGTCGCCATGGCTGAAAGTTAAAGTGAGAAATGTAAGTGCAAGACTTAAAACGAATGGAATAGGATGGACAGTGGTGGCATGCTTGTTTGCAAATGACACTGTGTTGTTTGCAAAGAGTGAAAAGATTTTCTGAGAGTGGTGGATGAATTTTATAGTGTATGTACGAGAAGAAAGCTGAAGGTGGACACTGGGAAAAGTAAGGTGATGGTTTTTGAAAGAAGGGAAGTGGAGGTGGTTGACTTTAATAAAACTTATAGGGTGAGTGTACTAGTAGTAGGGTGTGAGGTAGTTCTAAGAGGAGAGAAAATTTTGGAAATGAAAGAGTTTCAGTATTTAGGAAAAGTGCTATGCCAACATGGAGAGATGGAAGAAGAAATAGGAGAGGACTGTGAAGGGCATGTGTGTCATAGGATCACTTGTAAGGATTATGAGAGGAAGGAATGTATCCATAGAGGTAAAGAGAGGGTTAAGGAACAGTATTCTCCTGCCAACACTGATGTATGGATCAGAGACTTGGACATGGAATAGGGCACAGCAGTCAAGAGTGTGCTATGGAAATTTGTTATCTTAGAGGAACATGTGGTATGATGAGAAGGGAGGGTGAGGGCAATGAAAGCGTGTATAAAGGAAATGGCATGAGACGTGCAAATGGAGTGAAGTGTTGTGTAGCGGAATGGGTGAAAAGAAATACTTTGTGGTGGTTTGGTCATTTGAGTGAAGAATTTGTGAAGAAAGTGTATATGAGTGAAATTGAAAGCTAGTTGTAAGATGGAAGGATATGGTGAAGGAGTACATACTTGAAAGAGTTATTGATAGAGGAGGGCTTGAACAAGCAAGGAAGGAGTGTTTGGATAGGGGGAGGTGAAGGATTGTCTTCTGTGTCCATCTCTTTTAGGGATGGTTCAGGAGGGAATGTGGCGTCAGAAACTATAAATAGAATAGATAGATTGAACATTATAACTTAAAGGTACAGATAAACATTATTATTTATGTGATTTATGTGCTGAGACCATGATGATCTTTATTAGTCATTAATTATTTTACTTTCATGGCTCCTGTAAACTGACATAACAAAATGATAAGATGATGAATTAAAAAGGAAAATGGCACACAGTAAAAAATAAATAAATAAAAAATAGAGTTAAAAGAGATTGTTGGACAAACCAAAGAGAGTTAGACATGAGAACTGGGAGGATAATGGGGAAAGAGAACACAGTTTTCACAAACACAAGAGATGGTGAATTATCCTCAGCATAAACTTTACATCCAAGTTAATTTCTATGGAGGATTTTGACCAAAAATATTTTTGTGTGGTTTTTCATGATTTGTGTTGTTTCAGGGGCTACTGGGAGGGACCAAAGTACATGCGAAAAATTATGCACCTGGGAATGAAATGAAGACAAAGAAAACAATGATGAAAATTTGTTGGTAAAAGGGTCTAATTTTTACTCTGAAATACTTTAAATAGAAGTTTGTAATTAGTTAGAATAAAATAATCATGCAGACAGTTTTATGAAAAAAGGCTGCAAACAGTTTGAATTATATAAGCACACAGGTAGTTGATTAAGTAATTATTCATCAATCCAGAAAATTTTGAATGTGCATTTATATTTTCATTAACATGCCAGTAAAATTTGTGATAACCCATAAATCTGTGATATTAAAATAAAGTTGATTAATATGATTTTATGAATTACAGTTGTAAAATATGCTGTGATAGGTGGGCACAAATACTATGAATATCTTAGTCAAGCAAACCCCAGAACTTTTATATTCTGTTGTGGTGGGCTGTAAGAATACTACCATTGTATTCACTGTGGTTTGTAAAAGACGACCAAAAGGGACTGAGACGAGGCGCAGAACAGGAGGGGAAAGTAAAGTCTCCCTGAACCCTAAATGCCTTATCTTGGTGACCCCCTTCTAATGGAGATATGAGCCAGGTATATAGATAGATATGAAGATCTATATACTTGGGTTCTATTGCCATTAAAAGGGGGAAGCAAAGAAAATGTATTTTGGGTTCAGGGAGACCTTACTCTCCCTTTTTGCTCCGGACCCTGTCATTTTGTAGGAGAGAATACAGAGAAGAATCCCTTGCTCCATCCTTTTTGGTCACCTTGAACAAGCCAGAGGAATTTCCGTGATGGTATTCTTGTAACCCCACCACAGGGATAAAACATTTTATATAATTTTGAAAAATACAATTGGGCAAATGAGCATAGAAAATACGTACAGTAAGTGAAGAAACCCTAGAAATATATTATATAACTAAAAGATACACTTCTACCAATAAATTGAGAAAATGTGAATATGAAATAAGTCAACGTTGTGTATTGTATGACTGCAGCAACACAAAAGAATCATGAAAGTTATGTAAATAAAGAGTCAGTTTTGTATTTATTATAAAGCTGTTGGTATTGGTAGAATGTCTATGTAGTATATGTTGTAGTGTTGAATACAGCTAATGATCTGTTATATGGTCTTTTTTTCATTTGAATGTACTACAACAGCCATCCACTTAATTATTATTGGTTTTATGATGTACTGTAAGTGGCACACTCACATTAGAGTTATGTATGGGATTGGTAAAATAGTCCTGAGTGTTATCTTCCTTATAAACATTTGAATAGTTTGTAGCGAAAGGATTTAAAGGCAAGTGTGATGCTACTAACTTTATACTACATATTTTTTATGGACTAAGTTGCATACATTTTTTAATGGTTATTGATTACAAATTGTTAATTTAGTTTTAAAGTTCTTGCTATCGATCTATCAACACCCTCCATGTTTCGTAACCCTCCGGAGATTACCCTCAAGGGGGTGGCCATGGTAAGAGTCTCAATCACTTCCTGTTCTGGCATTCCCTCACTGTGTGGTCAAGGCCACTCCTGTCATCTCTCTCCCTCCAATACTCATTCATTCTGACCCTCCCTATTGCATCCTGCTCTCCAACTTCTCCAACTTGACTCATGTATTCTTAACAAACACATTCTCATTCATTCTCTTCACATGTCTAAACCACTTATATGTACCATGCTTTACCCATTCAACCACTTTACAATTGGTTCCCTTTCCTGTTGCAGTCGTAACAAAGTTCTCATACACATTCTTATTACTCTCTCCATCCCATCTGAAACCCCACACGCTCCTCTTATATACCTTATCTCCACTGTACATATTCTTGTACATAATCCATGTCCATGTTTCTGATGTTTATTCAGAGCAGAAAGGATAACACTATTTCTCATACCCCTCTTAGTTTCCATACTTACATTCCTCCAATTCATAGCCCTTTTCAGAGTCCCTATGACCTGTCTTCCTTTCACTGCTCTATCTCATCTCTTCCATGCCCCCATGCTTACACAAAGTTGATCCAAAGTACTTAAACTCTCTCACTTCCTCCATTTCCACTCCCACTAACATGATCCTGGTGTCTTTCACACTTTGCACTCTTACCCTAAAAGGTATGATATAATGAACCACCTCCTTCCTAGCCCTTTCAAAATCATCACCTTGCTCTTGTTGGCATTACTTTCATCTTTGCTCTATTACACACTAAATCAAAAGCATCCACCAACTTCTGTAACATCTCTTTACTCTCTATAAACAGTAATGTGTCATTCACAAATAACTGCAACCAGGTAGTGTTGCACATCATCCAACCTCAGCTTGGTACCCTGGTACCCTTGGTGCTCTGACTTTCATTTCTCTTATGCATCCATCCATGTATATGTTAATCCATGGAGTAGGAGGGTGTCTGCCAGACACCCTCCTACTCCGTGGATGCTTCATAAATCCCTTAAGGCCCTCTTATAAAATTGCATACAGCTTCATATCTTTCTCTAGATACTTTTCAACTACTGTTTTTACACCAAAAATCTTGAATACACATCCTCTCCCCTTCCTAAATCCCCCTTGTTCTGCAATTACATTTCTTTTATCTTTTTCAAATTTTTTTTTCTTCAAATCCTTCCGTTCAATTTGCTTGGCATACTGAGTAAGCTTATACTGCCTATCACTGTTGGGGTCGTCTCTGCTCTCTTTTCCTATGTATAAAGGCTCAATGACGTCTCTCCTATATTATAGAACTCTACCTTGTTTCCACGCTTAATTACATATCCAAAGCAACCACTTCACAACTGCATCGCCTCCAATGCCAAATCTGTTCTCCAACTAGCCAAAACTTTTTCATCAATAGGAAATGTCTTAATCTATCTAATTCTAATTCTCCTTGTGACTTCTGGCATCTAGCCAAAAATATGTCAAACCATTTCTCTTCACCTTCCCCTCCCTTACTTCACCCAGATGGCACCCCTTCTGTCTCCTCTGTCTAAGGCTGAACTTTTCGCTCAAACTTTTGCTGACAACTCCACATTGGATGATTCTGAGCTTGTTCCTCCTTCTCCACCACACACTGACTACTTCATGCCTAATATTCAAATCCTTTGTAATGATGTTCCACAGGGTTCTGTTCTATTACCCACTCTATTGCTATTATTCATCAATGACCTTCTCAATCTTACTCAGTGTCCTATCCACTCATATGCTTATGACTCTACCTTGCACTTCTCCACCTTTTTCTAGACGCCCAAACCAAAAACATGTAAATGACTCGCGTGAAAACGCCACAGAGCGCCTAACTTCTGATCTTTCCTTTATATCAGATTGAGGCAGAGAAACCTTGTGTTGTTCAATGCCTCAAATATTCAATTCCTTCATCTATCCACTCGACAAAATCTTCCAGACAACTATCCCCTCTACTTCAATGACACACACCTGTCCCCCTCTTCTACACTGAACATCCTTGGGCTATCCTTTACTAAAACTCTTAATTAGAAGTTTCATATCTCTACTCTTGCTAAATCAGCTTCCAAGAAGCTAAGTGTTCTGTGTCGTCTCCACCAGTTTTTCTCCCCCTACCAATTGCTGACTGTACAAGGACCTTATACACCCTTGTATGGAGTACGCATCTCACGTTGTGGAAGGGGGGGGGGCTCCACACACACAGAGTTGCTAAACAAGGTTGAGTCAAAAGTTTTTTGTCTTATTGACTCCCCTCTTACTGACTGTCTTCAATCTCTTACGCTACGCCACAAAGTTGCATCTCTTGCTATCTTCTACCGTTATTTTCATGCAAACTGCTTTTCTGAATTTGCTAACTGCATGCCTCACCCCTTCCCGCAGCCTCACCACACACGATTTTCTACTCACTCATTCCTATTCTGTCCACCCAAATTATGCAAGAATTAGCCAGTATCTTCACTCTTTCATCATCTATACGGGTAAACTCTGGAACTCTCTACCTGAATCTGTATTTCCACCTTCCTACAACTTGAACTCATTTAACAGAGGAGTATCAAGACACTGGGGAGGGGAGGCAGTGGCCTAGTGGCTAGCGTGCGGGCAGACCAGGTCAGAGTCTTGCGATGAGCTGGCCACTTTTCTTTGAAAAACAGCCGAGTGTCTAAAGATTATCCACATGCTACCATCAACACTATCCTCAACTGGGCCTGCAATGTGAAATGCAACGAGAAGCTTGCGCGGGCAGCATGAGCCTCTCAACAAGAAACAAGTCGTCACTTAAAAGAAAATCTAACCTGTGCTGACCATTCAAAAAGACTCCATGTAGCCTACTGGCGCCGTAGGTTCAAGACAAAAAAAAAAAAACTTAATTTGGCATACCTTTTCTGATTACTCATTCATCATTAGGGAACCAGCAATTAAGTGGGTTTTTTAATATCTTTTTTTTATTGTCCTTGGTCGGTACTCAAATAGCATAAAAAAAGCCAGATTTTTCTACTCAGGTTTTCTAGTTTTTTCTTTATCTTCCTCCTCTCTATTTCACCCTGCAAACTCAGTCACCAAGTACATAAGAACATAAGAAATGAGGAAACTGCAAGAGGCCAGTTAATGACCTACATGAGGCAGTTCCTTGTCTCCCACCCTTGGAATAATCCAATATTTAGCCATCCCACCTGTCATCCCTATCCATACTCTGATCCAACCGTCTTTTAAAGCTACCTATTGACTCAACACTTACTACCTGTCTACCCAGCCTATTCCAATCGTTCATGACTCTGTTAGTGAACCAATATCTACCTATGTCTGTCCTGAATCTTAAGTTTTTCTAGCTTGTACCCATTTCCACGTGTCCTATCCTGACTACTAAATTCTAAAACCTGATCAATGTTTCCCTTATTAATTTCTTTTACCCATTTGAAAACCTCAATCATATCCCCTTTTGCCCTCCTCTCTAGGGAGGGGAGATTAAGACGTTTTAACCTATCTTTGTATGGTAAATTTCTCAGCCCCCGAATCATCTTGGTCATTTCTAGTTCTACTCCCAAACTTGGCACTTCTGACCTCCCTTCCATTTCTGCATTTATCAAACTCTTAAAGTACATCTCCCAGAGTCCTTTCACCTCCTCACTCCTTTCAACAAGTACTCCATCCTCCCTTCTCATTCTCCCAACACCGCTCTCTCCCCTATTTTTCTTTTAAACTATTTCCAAAAAAAACTAATTTTCCTATCAGATAACTTCCTATCTAAATTTTCTCTCACTTCTTCTGGCACATTATTTTGCAACATCTTTTTGTAAGCTTTCCTTTTGTCCTCGACCGCCTCCTTTACCTCATTTATTCACCCTTTCTTTCCACTCTTACATACTTTATACCCAACTACTTCCTCTGTCACCTGAATCAACAATCATTTAGTGACTTCAAATACATAATTTACTCTAGATCAATTCCTTATGTCCAGTTTCGCTTCTCTCAGTATCCACCCTCCTCCTATATGTCTCCTTGTATTCACTACCACGTAACTTTTTTCCACTTAAAGACCTTCCTTTTCATATTTCTCCCAAACTCCCATTTGGTTTTGATTGTCACTTCTGTATATATGTACAGCAAGGTGGTCAGAGCCACTGAATATTTCACTCACCACCTTTGCATCCAAAAACCTCTCTCCATCTTCTCATCCACTGCTATATAAGCTATCTGGCTTCTCATATTATTCCATGTCTATATACTACTATGGATCATCTTGTGTTGAAAGGTGTTTGTATGGATACTTATTTTTCTGTGTCTGTCTACTTTTATATCCTTCTGTCTGTTCTGATGTCTTTTTTTGAAACTCCCACAATGCAGTGGCCTTGGCAGAAGTCTTCACTTCCTCCTATCCCTACACTTGATCCATACATAATCTAGTCTGCTCACTCTCGCCTTCCCTGTACTCCCTTCTGGATGGACAGTCACCTGGAGACAATGAATGAAGATTAGATGACAAGAAATATTTACAAGAAAAAGGTGTATGCAGTTGGTGCAAGAGAATAACCCCTATAAGATAGAGTACTATTTGTGAGAGTGGAAGGGTGGGGGAGGGAGAACACTGGGGTATGGTGTGTTAATGAAGTGGATTGGTCAGCGCTGGAGTGAACATATGTCGCTTGACTCACTCATGGTTATGAAACAAGCCAAACTCTACCATGTTCAACTGAACATTGATGGTAACTGAATATTCACAAGGCTGGCTATACAGATTAAAAAATAGGCACGTCATTTTTGTAGCCAGTGATAATTTTTTTTGTGGTAAAGGTATACTACATAGTAAGTACCGTACAAACCTTTTCATGGGTCCACCCAAGCTGTCCCAATAAATCATTCAGAAATTCAGAAAATCCTGAAAACCGACCCACTCCCTGTCCCAAGCATTCGGATAAATGGTTATGTACCACTATTCCAGTATGCACTCAGGATGTGGTCAGAGAAATTAGTTATTTACAATTGCAACAGTAACAGGGTGGTGGTCATTTTACTGGGATGTGAGACTCCTCATGCAGTAGGTTTTTTATTAGATAGGGAGTGCATTGTAGATTATCACTTGGGAAATATGGATCATATTTTGTTAGTGCCTCTGCGATATGTATGTACTTACATACCATCAAGTCCATGGACATGGAATAAGGCACAGCAGTCAAGAGTGTGTGCTATGAAAATTAATTATCTGAGAGGAGCATGTGGTATGACAAGATGACAGGATGAGAACAATGAAAGCATGTATGAAAGATGTGACATGGGGACTCTTGCAAATGGAGTGAATTGTGGTGTGGTGAAATGAGTGAAACAAATACATTGAGGTAGTTTGTTCATATGGAGAGAAAAAAAAAGTGAAAAGTTAGTGTAGAGAGGATAATATACTATTTGTGAGTGAAACTGAGGGTCCTAAGAGGAGAGGAAGGCAGTTGCAAGATATAAGGATAAGGTAAAGCATGAAAGAGTTGCTGATAGAGTGGGAGGGTTTGAACAAGCAAGTAGAGAGTGAATGGATAGGAATAGGTGGAGGCTCTTCTGCCATGGCCATCCCTTAGAGGGGTATTCCCGGAGTGAACGAGACGTCAGAGACTATATATAGATAGATAGTACATTTACCTAATAGGAGATGCCTACTCACAAGAAATTATGAGAGATGTTAGAGTACACATAGTCTTCTGTCTTTCTTTGAACTTACGTGTCTGCTGTCAAGTATATGTATCTAGATTACCATATTATACAAGTGTGTCTGTTTGTCCATTTTCGGTCAGTACTTTTACTTTTCAAACATTCGTTCATTCATATATTTTATGTGCCAATATACTACTAAATGTATTTGTTTCTATGCATTTCAGTACATTATAAACAGGAATCAATTAGTGATCTGTTTTGCTGCAGCTGCACATCTTAGATAACCTATATCCATTACGAAACTGAGCTGCCACTAAACACTCATCATTTTCCCTTCACAAAAAAAATGTATATAAAGCACTCAACTTATTCCTTTCACTGGAAACAACAGAGCATTCATAAGTTGTCCTTCATCACTAACTCCCAAGAAACCTTCATAACAGGTTTCTTGCATCAAATTCTTCATGAGCTCTCATAATTTTCTTTTGTCACTGACTGCCGTCTTCCAGGGTTTTCTGCTTCTCTCGTGTGTCCTAACAAACAACATCCTGTTGTCCATTGCCTTTTCTTTGGTGGGTTCACGAGGAATCATGAACTCCACTCTGTCATAGGTGACTTGGGATGCGATGAGAGGTGCTTTGTGAGATGTGTACAACACCTCCAATGCAAAGATGATCCAGGACACTACTATGCCAGCCAGGAGTAGTAGGAAGGCTGTCAGAATGTTGCTGCAAGATGGAAATTTAGAATGAAACTGTTCTTGAGTAAACCAAACATCAGTCATCATCATCATCATTAGAATTATCATTTCTGGCTTAGGATTTTACCTTACTTGTTATTCTTTTTTCTGCTGCTTTCCTGAATGCTACCTTGCGTGTACAGAGGGCAGGTGGTAAGAAAACATGGAAAAAATGTTTCACTCTAAATGGTGCCTATATAACCACTTGCATATTATTCAGTCCATACCCCTTATCCATTCCTTCAGACCTAATAAGTGAATCCATGGTATTTAGATACATATATGTAGTCAGGCTTTTAGTGGATCAGCTACATCATTGTTGTACCATATAACAGTAGAAGCTGTAGAATGTTTGAAAAGAGGCAGTACAAGTGTGATTGAGTAAGATTGTTGAATTTATGTTGCATGTGTAGTTCTCTTGCGTTAATGTAAGGGCGATAATTATGAGTACGTATACTAGTTTTAGTGGTGTGATACTATTGAGCAGAACAGGGTGTGATGAGGTGGTTTGGACACATGGAGAGAATAGAGGACGACCGGTTGGTGAAAAGAATAGTAGGATCTGAATCTGATGTGAGAGTTGTGAGGCCATGAATGGACAGTGTGAAAAGAGCGCTAAATGAAAGAGGAATGCCTGTGAAGCAAGGAAGGATGAATTTTGAAGGATAACAGTCAATGGAGAACAGGGGGAAATGAAGGAGAAATGACGCAGCCTTGACGACTCATATATTTACAATATAGTATATATATTTACAATAATATTTATACTACTTATTACCAACATTCTCTCTCTCTCTCTCTCTCTCTCTCTCTCTCTCTCTCTCTCTCTCTCTCTCTCTCTCTCTCTCTCTCTCTCTCTCTCTCTCTCTCTCTCTCTCTCTCTCTCTCTCTTAGTATGTATAAATAATAATTTAATCAAATCAAGCATCAGTATTCAGATTGTTTGCAGAAATTACCTAAAGCCAAGCTGTGTGTAAGGAGAAGGTGCTTCACAAGGCACTGGCTTGCCCCACCATTGCTGGTGAATTCTGTCCATCACACCACCCGACTCAAGCTTCAACAGTCTGTCAGGAGCAATAAAGCATCATTCAATGGCCTCTCTGAGGCAGGTACCTGAGAATAGCTCACTCTTAAAAAGTTATGTGTAGGAACATTTAGTAGTACAATACACAGTAGTCTAAAATGTAAATCAGTACCAAAGTGCACTTGTTATTCATCTTACACCTCACTCAGAGATAATCATAGACCCTCAGAGCATTCAATTTTAGTAATGTATTTACCTAGCTGTATTTACCTAGTTTTAGTATACAACACTGAGCTACACTCGTGAGGTCCTGTCTCCGTATCTATATTTGTCCAATTTTTCTTTCAGTTGATGTACATTATTTGCCATTATCACCTCTTCCTTCAGTCCATTCCAAGTACCTATACTTCTCTGGGGAAAACTGTACTTATTTTGTATTGTTCAAGCAAATTCTTTTTTGCAATTTATTCTTGTGTCCCCTCAAATTTCTAGCCTCTTCTTTTCTTCTCAATATTAGATCTTTTCTATCTGTTTCCTCCAAGTTGTTTATCAATTCATATATTGTAATTAAGTCACCTCTTTCTCTTTTTTTTTTTTTAGTGTTGTTAGATGCATTTCTTTTAATCTTTCCTCATATGGTAGGTCTTACAATTCTGGCACCATCTCAGTTGCAATTCTCTGTATTCTTTTTAATTTCAACACATCCCTTATCTTGTGCGGGGCCCATATTACTTCTGCATATTCCAGTGTTGGTCTGATCATTGTAGTTAAAATCTTTTCATCATATATAGGAATTGAAAAGTTATCTGTATATTCCTTAGCATCCTGAAAGTGTCTCCAAATATTCTATATACAGTATATGTTTCTCTGATGATAAGTTGTCCTGTATTACCACACCCAAATCTTTTTTTTCTTTTGCTATTGATATACTGTAATACTTTTCCCTAACTTATATGATCATGAGGGTCTCATTGCACTCTCCCATTTCCAATACATGGCATTTTTTTTGCATTAAATTCCATTTCCCATGTCTTGTTCCATTCATGTATCTTGTTTATATCATTATGTAACTCTTCGCAATCATTGTGGTTTTTTTTATCTTTCTTAATAATTTTGCATCATCTGCAAACAGACTTATCTAACTGCTTACACCTTCTGTCATGTCATTTACATTTACCTACTGAAAACATTATCGGTGCCAAAACTGATCCCTGTGGTACTTCACTTTTTACTTCCTTCCATTCATATTTTTCATCCTTTACTACTGTTCTCTTTTCTCTTCCTTTCATGTTGTCTTCAATCCAGTTCATTAACGTTCTTTTCAATCCTCCAATGTGTTCCAATTTCCACAGTAATCTCCTGTGCAGAACCTTATCGAATGCCTTTTTCAAGTCTAGATATATGCAATCCGCCCATCCATCTTTTTCTTGTATTATATATATTACTCGTGAATAAAAACTCAATAAGATTGTGACACATGACCTTCCTGTTCTGAATCTAAATTGTCTATCTGTTATTATTCCTTTTCTTTCTAAGTATTAAGACCATTGTTTCTTGATTAATATTTCACATATTTTACAGACATGTATTACAGGCTATGGGGGCACACTTTACTTTTACCTGGTCATTGACACTGATCTATGATTAAGTGGTTCTTCTTTGTTTTTATTTTTGTAAATAGGCATTATATCAGCTCTTTTCCATTCTTTAGGGACTTTTCCTTTTTTGAGAGAACACTCAATTATATCATGAATTGACTGAGCCATTTCTTGTCTACACTCCTTCAAGATGTATCCTGATACATCTGATATTCCTGCATCATTTCCTTCATCTCTTCTCTATTTATCCTGATTTCCTACATCTGATTTGTTCTCGTTTGTTCTTGTGGCTTTTTTAAAGTCAGATTCAGTTGTAAATACTTTCTGAAAATTCTTATTTAGTATTTAACTAATTTCTTTCAGATCTTCATATGCTTCCTTATTTTCTTTCAATCTAGTTATATTTTCTTTGTTTTATTTTTCCAGTAATAAATCTATAACACAGCTTTGGTTCTTCTTTGCATTTGTCAACTATATCTTTTTCATATTTCTTCTCTTCTTACCCATACATATTCATTCCTTTTTAGTTTTATATTCTTTCCTTTCCTGAATCGGTTTTCTTTTCACTCTCATCTATGCTTCATCTCTTCTCTTTTGAGCTCTTTCACACTTGCCGTTAAACCACTCTTTTTTTTTCTCTTTTTTAAACTTTATAAAATGGAACGTATTCCTTAACTCCTTGTTCATATATCATCAGGAGGAAATCAAATTTTTCTTGCACGTCCTTTAGTTCCTTAACTTTTGACATTGTCAGTTTCATTGAGAAACTTCTTCATTGCAGTATAGTTTGCTTCTACATAATTCCTTCTTCTATTACTATTACTCTTGAACTGCTTTTAATAATCTTTTCTAAGCTCTCTAAGGTATCTTCTATTGTTTTTTGGGGTTCTTCTTTAGTCCAATTTTTACTTTTTGGGTTACATATGCAACTACTATATTTTGGCTTTCTCCATATTTTGTTTTGATTTGTGTTCTTATCAATTCTGCTTTCCCTTTTCCATACTCTACATTTATAACTTTTATCTAAGATTTTATCATTTGCATCACACCTTTTTTGCCTTTTCTCTCCTTCCTCCACATGTTATAATCATCATTTTCAATGTTAGTCTGGTTGTACTAACATAGTTTTGCTTCTGCTAGCCATACAATTTTTGTTTTTGTTTTTTTCTTCTCTTTTAGATAATAATCTGTTAACTATAGTTTTCTTGATATTATTCCATCTATGTTAGTATACATTACTTTTACTTCATCACATCCTTTTGTTACTGTTCCATTCTTCTCTTTATCTTTTCTTTCTAACATCTGATGTTTATGTACCATTCCATTATCCTGTTGTCCTTTATGTAGATTATGAATCATCTGCTAAACAATATTTGTTGTCAATCTTGTATTTCATACAGTAATGTACTTTTGCATGGTAGCAGTTAGTCATGCTGTAGTAGTCAAAGGTCAATTTTTACCTCAGGCTGGAAGGATGGTGTACACTTATTGTTTCTCAAATTTTGTATTCATTAGAAAATGATAGACAGAGAAATGTATGATCAGACTTATATTTTTATTTAATGAACAGATCTATCAACTACCTTCAAGTTATTAAGCTACACTACCTCAAATGTATTTGTCTTTTTTGTCTTATTCTAAGGTGTCACAATTATAAGAAATTAGATTTCAAGTAGTTAATTACTTGCATCTCAGTTAATATAGTATGTATGTATTTAAACAAACAAAATATCAAATGTAGTAAGACACCCAAATATCACAATTTTCACAATACAAAAAATACAATACAGTTACAATTATGTTTTACAAAAATTGTACATGACTCTTTATAACACATTATCGTAGTATTTTCTGCAACTTTTCATAATGAAAATTTTACATAGGGAAGGGTTTTGGTTATATTTTTTTCCCAAAAGAGATGACGCCTCTCTGCATCGCCCCTTCAACTTTAGCACTGGTAGTTGTGTAAGAGCAGCTTTTGACCAGGCACTATAGCTTATCCCAAACCCACAATCCTTTGTATTAATATTAAAAAAGTAACTATTTTCATGCTTACTCTTGGTTGAAGATCTTTGCATAAGGCAGCAGTTTCCTGAAGGCAAGGTGAACGTAGCCTTTAATGTAGCTGTTAGTCATCTGTGGAAAAACTCCAATCAGGAAGGTTATAGATATTAACACAGGATATCCTCATAACATCCAAAATTATCTTGATGATTCTCAGCATTGTTATGGCATATCATCATAGCAACTATCTCTCTTCTAATCACTTCCATCAACACCATTGCAATCATCATGATGGTTTATACAGTAATCATAGCGTGTCCTGGCAAAGCAAGGTTCCACACTCAAGAGCCGCTAGCAGGAGAATGACTGTACATATTTATGTATTATAGAAGAATATATGAACTAAGTGACATTAAAAGGGAGGATGTTACAAAGTTTTTTGGAAGCTTCAAGTGTGGGGAATCACTAGGTATTGATGTAATTAATTAAGCTGAATCTTGTAATATGCGTAAAAGGAATGTGGGAGTTACAGGGGAATTATACTGTTGAGTATACTTGGCAAGGAGTATGGTATAATCTTAACTGACAGAGTACAAGAAAGGAGCAGGGAGGGCTTAGACCAAGGAAGGTTGTGTAAATCAGATTTTTGATGCAACAGTAACAAGGATTGGGATTGGGAAAGATAGAGAACTATGCTGAAAGGGAAGGTACATAATGGGATCCCTGGGGGCACATAATGCAAGGAAAGACAGTCAGCAAGCAAATGAGAGAGAGAGAGAGAGAGAGAGAGAGAGAGAGAGAGAGAGAGAGAGAGAGAGAGAGAGGGGGGGGAGGGGGAGGGGGAGGATGTGTGTGTGTGTGTGTGTGTCTCGTACATGACGGTGGTACACCAGCAATGTGTGCACTACCGTCGTGTGTGACTTCTGTGGAAGGAGAAGACAAACTGCTGATCATTGTCGCACACACCAAGCAGAGGGGAAGAGGACACTCCAGTGTGATTATTGTCTGCGGCGAGGACACGTAGCAGACAATTGTTACACTCGGGCGTCAGAAGCTAGACAAGAAGCCCTCTTACGGGCACTCCTGACGGAGAGACTGGCATCCCCGATCATTGCTTCCCAGCACCAGACCACCAATGCCGCAATAAACACTCGCGTCCCTGCTCCCCCCGCTGCTCTCCACTCACCCAGCTTCCCTTGGCTGCCCTACGACCTTCCTAACGGCGCTGTCTACGTCTATCAGCGTTAAGCTGAGATATGGCACCTAATAGCCTCAAAATCCTGTCTGCTGCAAACATCCGTGGCTTCAGAAGCAACGTTGGTGAGCTCAACCCCGCTGTCCTGAGGAACAAAACTGACATCGTGGTAGCCGTTGAGACATTCCTAAACGACACATGTGTCACATCATGCGACAGGATACCAGGCTACAGCCACTGGGCGAGGCGGGACCGTACCAGCGGTCAGGGAGGGGGCGTGACTATGTGCTACCGGGATGGCCTGCAGTTACAGCAACTATTTGTCCTGGCTCCAGAGGAGATGGAAGCCATGTTCTTTTGTCTTCTCCTCACTGACAAGACTGCTGTTGCTACTCTGTGCTCTCTATCGTCCCCCATGGCAAGGCGGCGCGCTCTTAACCTTCCTCACTGGTCAGCTGGATACCATCATGGCCACACACAACTGCCAGAACACTGTAATCGTCCATGGGCTCACTAACCACGTCAACTTTCCCATGCACATACATGGAGCCTCACTAGACCCAGTCCTCACTGACCTCCCCAGTGACTCAGTGCAATGCTACCAGCTGAACAGAATCGGCAGCTCTGACCACAATGCTGTCTTCTGTAAACTGGGGTTAAACACTGCTTATGAGGAAGGGAGCCAGCGGACCATTTGGCTTTGGGACCGAGCGGACTGGCAAATAATAAAACAGGCACTGCCTGTCACTAACTGGGCTTCCACACTCGCTGGGGACGTGGACCAGAATGTGGCAGCATTCACCAATACCATCCTCTCTGTCCAGACCCAACATATTCCTCACAGAACATACAGAACCGAACCTCGTGACCAGCCTTGGTTTGGTTTCCGTTGTGGCCAGGCAGCAGAAGGAAAATACAGTGCCTGGACCCGCTACAAGCGCCGCCCCACTAGACGAAATATGGCCCTGCACTGTGCCACTTGCAAAAAAATTATCCAGACTGCAAATTGGGCGAGGGAAAGGTGGGAAAAAACTTGAAGGAGGAAGCTCACCAGCACTCAAACTGACGCCAAACAGTGGTGGTCGTTGGTAAAGCAGCAGCAGGGTACCATCACCCAAGATAGAATCCCACCCCTCAAGACAGCAGCCGGACACCTGGTGGTCACGAACCAGACCAAGGCTGACCTCATGGCCGCCCACTTCAGCAGCAAGATGGCCAATGAGGAGCCTGAGAGGCAGCCTTCCCACCTCACTCCATTGTGTAACCTGCCTCTGGATGGGTCACTGAGGACGTTATGGCCCGGTACCTGTGCAACGTTATCACCAGAAAGACAACAGGGCCTGACGGAGTGATGTCCCTTCTTGCTGAAGCACTGCACAGGGGAGCTGTCGAAGCCTCTCACTCATATTTTCCGGCAGTGCCTCAGTTCTCGTACTTGGCCCACTGCATGGAAGGAGGCCCGCATCACGCGAACCCATCACAAAAAAAGGAACAAGTCAAACCCATCCAATCACCGCCCCATCTCGTTATTATCTGTTGTCAGCAAAACATTGGAGCGGGTCATTGCTGAGTAGCCGACACTCCACCTGGAAGAACACCGCCTCATCTCCCCACGCCAATTTGGGTTCAGAAATGGACGCTTAGCTTCTGACTTGCTCCTCCTCTTTGCCAAGTCATGGCACAATGCCCTGGACTCCGGCCGCCCCTCTCTTGTGATTGCCCTGAACATCGCTGGGGCTTTTGACCGTGTGTGGCATAGGGGGCTCCTCGCTAAGACGGGACGGCTGCTGGAGCTGTTCTCAAGCTACCTGTATGGCAGGAGTCTGAGGGTTGTGGTGAGTGGGTGCACTTCGGCTGCATTCCCGGTTGAGGCATCTGTTCCACAGGGGTCAATCTTGGGCCCTCTCCTGTGGAACATCTACTTCAATGACCTCCTGCAGTGCCTCCCTGTGGCATCGGCTTATGCTGATGACTGCATCCTCTCTCACAGCTACACCAGAGAGGAGGTCGCAAACGTGATTGATGCCACCAATCGTCAACTCGATGACATCCTGGCCTGGGGCAGAAGGTGGCAGGTCAAGTTTGCAGCTGAGAAGACCCAGGCCATCCTCATAACACGTTCGCGTGAGGACGCCAGGCTGCTTGCAGGACAGCTGAGGTTTGGCGAAGACATCCTTGCCATCCAGGACTCCATCAACATCCTGGGGGTGGAGATCGACTCCAAACTGAGCTTCGACCGCCACCTGGAGAGCGTGGCCTGCAAAGCCTCCCTTAGGGTGATACTCCTGCGTCGAGTAAGACACCTACTCGACACTGACGGTCTCATGAAGCTGTAAAAGGCGCAAGTGAGGCCCGTCATGGAGTATAGCCTCCTCACCTGGATGAGTAGTGCCCAGAGCCACCTCTCTTTGCTGGACAAGGTACAAAGGTGGGCTAAGCGTCTCATAAACGATGCCAGAGACCAGACACAGTGACACCAACCTGACCAATGGCAGCCGCAGCGACTCCATCACCAGCAGCAGCAGCAGTGGCAGTGACCACCGCGAAATTTGCAGCCTGACACTCCTCACAGACAACTGGACACCTTACAGCACCGGAGGAGTGTCAGTGCTCTCACAATGCTGCACAAAGCCCAGGTATAGCATACCTCACACCCTGCCGCCCTTTGGGTCTCTTGGAGGAGGAGTTAGCGCATTACGAGAGCGGTAGTGTCTGACCTCCTCCTCGAAGTCCCGAGGACCCGCACAGCAGGGTGTCAGAGGGCCTTCATGTGCATCACAGCTGTGGTGTGGAATACTTTCACAGCCAAAGTGGATATAGAACATAATTTTATGTCCACACACCAAGTTAAATCTGCTGCCCACACCTGGCTTCAAACACACCCACCCTTATAGTGACAGTATAGTAGTGTTGGAAGTGATGCCTGACAGTGCCGTATGTTTTTTTATTTTTTTATTTCGTAGACACATTAGCTGTAAATTAATTTAGGGTTAACTAGCTTTAAGATAAATGCCTCAGGATAGAGGTCATCTTTAGCTAATCTTACCTAAAATTAATCAACAGAATCTGTATTCAGAAACACGATGTATAATATGTAAGAACATGTTAAAAAAAATAAAAGAGAGTGTAAGGATGAGGTGCATGGACAGGTACAAATTGAGGTGCCTGCCGAGAGAATTCTCAGAAATAAGTGTCAGCTTAGACTAAACCACACCAGTAGTACAGATGTGTTTTGGAAAATGTAAGAAGTAAAATAGAAATATACAATGGTTACCTCGTGCAAGCAAGTAAATGGTAGCTTTTGTGCAAAAAATATTCACTGAAATGTAATGACTGACAGTAGGAGAGGTTGCTAAAGCGTGATTTTGATGAAAAACAATACAAAAGAAAAAAATGGAGATAGAAGTGATGAGAACAAGGAACATCCACGATTTCAAAAGTAAGTTAGATAAAAACAGATACGGAAACGAGACAACACAAGCTTAGTTCAAATCCTGTTTACTGAAACTTGGTAAATAGTAGTGTACTACATGCAGTGACAGTTGCAACACCCTGAGTCCTGCACCTCCTTAATGGAACAGTTGTCACGTATCAAGTAAGCCATGGCGTTCTTGTCTGCTAAGAAAGAAAATTTGCTGTCAGTGATCATGCGGTCCATTGCTTCCTGTCGGGATTCACAGTAGAGTCCAGGATCATTGATCAGCCTCTCATACACTTTGTGGTAGCTTGGCTTTTTGGATCGCTGTGGAGTCAAGCAGATTGAGGCTAACAACTGCATTTCAGTTTTGTAATATGTATTAAGTACCTACTTTTATTGATTTCATTTATATACAATTTTGTGGTGGGTGTCAAGTGCCATTTCTCGTTTTTCATCTACTCTATACTTAATACCTTTTAGCATGACCACATAACACATGCAAATAAACAAACCTGAAATATCTTGGGTACGGCTGTTCCCTTGAGCATACCAATCTTCCAACCTGGCACATCGACAGCCTCCTCCAGGCTAGTAAAGGGAGGAGTCACAGTAGACACAGTGAGGAAAGAGGTGAGGATGGCTGTGTATGATGCATAGAGCACCACAGAAGCGACCCAGAAAAACCACAGTACTGCTTGGACCCTGCTAGTTGTTGGAAGGATCCAGGAACCTATGGTAATAGTGTGTTGTTATGCGTACACTAGTGACACAAATCCACCTGTCTAACTATTGCAATGTACAGTGAAGGTTTTGTGTGGAGACTGGAGGGTGCAAGAACATTGTATGGACACAAACAAGTGGAAACTATTCTGCCATGGCCAGCTCCTTCAAAGGAGCTCAAGGGAAAAATGTCAGAGTTGAAAAATCCATAGCAGTTCATGCAGTTGTGCTACTTCTGTTGTTATAATTGTTTCCCATGAAATAACTAACCTTACATTAAAATATGTATAGCAAAAATAACATTCCCCTTCATCAAATACTAGTTTCAATCAAGCTCATGCCAATTTTTGGTGTACTCTTTCTGAATAAGTTCATCTGTGAAACAAAAATTTACTCATTGACCACCAATAAAAGTTCTGTTTTAATTTATAACAGTTAAAACTACCAAGTAAGCTTATCTATTGTCTTAAAGTAATGAAGAAATATGAAATTACTCGCTCTAAAATTGGAATAAAGCATAAAGAAGAAAAAACATATAATACAGTTGATAGGGAAGCTCTTTGGAATGTTTTGAAAATTTATGGTGTTAGAGGGAAGTTGTTGTTAGTAATTAAGGCATTTTATAGGGAGGCAAGTACATTTGTGTGAGTGGATGGAGAGCTAAGTGTAAGTTTTCCTATTAGAGTCGGGTTGAAGTAAGGATTTGTGAGGTCGCCATGGCTGTTTAATATTTTTATGGATGAGTGAATGAGAAAAACTAAAGTTAAAGTGTGGACTGTAGGTGCAAGACTGAAAATTAATGGAATTGGATGGGCAGTGGTGGCATACCTGTTTGCAGATGACACTTTATTGTTTGCAGAGTGTAGAGGATCTACAGAGAGTGAGATGAATTTCATATTGTATGTACGAGAAGGAAGTTAAAAGTGAATCCTGGAAAAAAATAAGGTGAGGGCCTTTGAAAGGAGGAAAGTAGAGGTGGTTTGTTGACTTTAATACACCTTATAAGATAAGTGTGCCAGTAGTAGGAATGTGTAGGGTAGTTCTAAGAAGAGAGAAAATTGAGGAAATGAAAAAGTTTATGTATTTGGGAACTGCTATGCTAACATGGAGAGATGGAAGGAGATAAAAGAGAGCGGTGAAAGGCAGGTGTGTCATGAATTACTTGCATGTTATGAAAGGAAGAAGTGTATCCATGGAGATGAAGAGATAGTTAAGGAACATTATTCTCTTGTCAACACTGACGTATGGTATAGAGACTTTGACATGTAAAGAGCACAGCAGTCAAGAGGGCGCGCCGTTGTAATGAGTTATCTGAGAAAGAAGAGTATGTAGTGTGACAAGAAGGGAGGGTGAAAGCAATGAAAAATTTGGCATCGAATCATGTGCAAATGGAGTGAATTGTGGTGTAGTGGAATAGGTGAAAAAAATATACATTGAGGTGGTTTGGTCATTTTGAATGAAAGAAAAGTGTAGAGTTTTTGTAGAAAGTGTATGTGAGTAAAACTGAGGATCCTAGAGGAAAGGAGGGCCAGTTGTAAGATGGAAGGATAGGGTGAAGGAGAATATGCATGAACGATGTGCTGACAGAGGGGGAGGGATTGAACAAGCAAGGAGGGAGTGTGTGGATAGGATAGGTGGATGCTCTTTTCCCGTAGCAACCACCTTGGGGAACGTTTCCGAAGGTGTCAGAAACTATAGATAGAACAAGAATCCTTGCATGCCCTGATTAAATATCACCTTGTTGAACAAGACACGAGAAGAGTATGAAGACAATGTTGCTCCCTTTGGTGAAGTGGTCATCCTCATCAGTCTGGTGGTGTACAATGATCCACACGCCAACAGTCATTATCCCAAGAAGCACAAGAATGGCCAGCCACGTTCCCCAGTGGAAGGATGACACAAAGGTGTCCCAACCAATGGCCTCTAGTGATGAGTTCCTCTGAGCATACAAATTTGAGCCAGAGTAACCTAAGTGTTGGGAAGACAAGAGTGGAGTATGTAGTTTCCTTTTAGTAACATAGACATTAGGATAATCACTTGGGCCAGAATGTTCTATTATACCTACTGCTAGTGCTTGTTGTAAATTATGGATGGTTAGCAAGATAGCCGTAATTAATTGCCATATCAGATGGCTGCTCTCATGTGTTATTGCTGTAGATGATGGAAAAGAAACCAATTTAGAGATGTCAGACCATATTGCTGCTGGTGCTTGCAGAGAGAGAGAGAGAGAGAGAGAGAGAGAGAGAGAGAGAGAGAGAGAGAGAGAGAGAGAGAGAGAGAGAGAGAGAGAGAGAGAGAGAGAGAGAGAGAGAGAGAGAGAGACTATAATATATGAATGACTTGTAGGTATATGTATGACTATAATATATGTATGGCTTACCTACAGCTCCTGAGAAGTCTACCACTCGGAGCCTTTCATTTGTTATGCTGAAGCTGGCAAGGGCGATGTCTGCTCTCTGTCATGGAATGGAAAGCGTGTCAATTTTTATTATTCATGTTCTTAGTTTTTATAGATGAATGTCCAGCACATTTTACTTCTCTTATTATCTTTTTCCTTCTATTATTTTATTTTAAATATAAAGTCAAGTTTTTAGCAATTTAATAGTATTTTTTTTTATTTCAATTCGTTTGTGATCGTCAGCCATTACTCTCTCCGAAAAAAGATCAACTCATAGAGACGGTAAGGCTGAGATCTCACACATCACACACCCCCATATCCTTGCTCAAAGGTAACTGCTCCCTATCAGTGAAAAATTCTTAGCGACCGGAGCAAGGTTCGAACCCCCGCTTTGCGAAATTGTTTCCATTAAACCAAGGGAGCGATGTCATTCACCATGGTGTTGAGGATCACGCGCTGGACTCGTAATTGCCAGCTACGGAGAGAGCTTGCAGCTCATTATAGCCCGATCAATGGGGCAAGCTGAAACCTTTTACAAATTACACATCCCATCCTCTTCCTCAAGAAGGACAGTAACTGCTTGGTCATCAGTGAAACTTTCCACCTTGAGCGAGGCCCGAACCCGAACCTGCAGAGTGACAGGCCGAGACGTTACCACTGAGCTACCAAGCGGTGTGTGTGTGTATGTGTGTGTGTGTGTGTGTGTGTCACCTGGCTCTGTAGTGCACCGATAAGGCCAGTGTAGTTGCCATCACTAATCTCTGCCCCAAACTCTTTTTCATCAGGAGGCAAGGTGGACACACGGATCCTGCAAATACAAGTCATTATATAGTGTGATGCACAATTTGTAGATAAAACACATAAAAATACATATAATCACCAGCATCATCATCATCATCATCATTATCATTATTATCATCACCATCAAAATCACCCTAAACATCATGGCCATGAAAGGGACAAGCCAAACTATAAAACTCACCAATGTAGATGATTATTGGTTGAACATTATAGTAATATGATTGTGCATTTCATGATTATAACAAAATGAGTCTGAAAGGAAAAACAATATCTGAATAGATTAAAGCATAACAGTAACAAATTTTTGAGGTGATGAAACATTATAGAGAATATAGTTTTGTTGTATATTACAGGTCAAACACACTACACTAGTCACAAGGACGAAGTGTATCTCTACCCACGTGAAGTTGAGCGAGGCACCGATGGTGAGGACTAACTCCACCAAGTAGCCTGAATACACCAGGTCATCCGTCGCTCCACCTAGCACTTCTGTAGCAGGTGAAGGGAAGAGTGGTAAGTTAGGTGGAATTTTGTGTTCACTTTTATTCCAGTGTAGTTCACTTAATGAGTAATCCATAACTATATATTCATTCTTTCTTTATTATTACTGCGAGTGATTATCGTAATTGCCTTACATTAGCATGCATGCATAACCGGGAATCATGTTTTATAGCCATGTTTTCATGCTCTACATAGTCACCTTGCATGCAATTGCAGTTAAATATGGTCTGCATGACTAAAGGATCCTAGACACAGCATGTCAACAAGTGTATTATATTATGGTTGGGTGTAGTGTTAGTACGCAAGGTAACTACGAATATAACTATTTTTTTCTATGAGATTGAATTAATATGTTAATGTTGATTTAACTTTGAGTCGTTTCTTACACATGAGCTATATTAATGTTTGTAACACCGTCACAACCTTGTCTGGAAAGCGTTTCCTTCCGAGTGTCGGTGTGTGTTCGCGCGCGTGTAATGATATAAACACTATCACAAACTCAAGTGTGGGTGGATACTTACTGACGCCATATTGGGTACAAGAATGCCTGTCCATGAAGGAGGAGACGGAGGACGGGATGGAGGTGTCGTTCATAGAATCACACATACGCATTTCCATCACTTGGGGTTCGTCCTGGGAAGAAGAGGTAGTGAAGGTTCAGAATCAAGAAGGCGATGGTGGTAGCAAGAAGGATGTATCCAATATAATGTTCATTTACAATACGAGGAAGGCTTTAAATGTATAAGCCTTTAAATGTTAGTATATACGAATGAGAAGTGAAACTTTACATTGGATGCAGTATATTCAAGAGCATTGACGTTCCAAACAGTTCCTTCGTGAAAAAAATTAATGTTATCTGCATGACTTGTGACATCCCGTGTAGAGTGAATGTTTAAATGGCCTATGAGGATTGAATGACCCTAGGATTTGTCTCCGCCTCTCAAAACTCATATACAGTGATGGTGATAATGTTGAGCACGTGTCCTTGGAAGTCGGTAGGGCCCACTCCTGGTTCGTGCAGCACGACGAGGCCCAGCGTGCTTGTCCAAGACACCACCGGCACCCTCAGAGCCTCCCGACCGTCGCCAAACAAGAACATCTCATCCATCAGCACCTTCCCGCTCACCTGCCAGTGTTGAAGTGACCAACAAAACTGCATCAAAATACAAGCCTAGCACTGCCTTCGTGCCATTATATATCCCTATAGAACCTAGATGGTAAACTAAACGAGTATAATTAAATCATGCTGTCAGTCAGGACAATGCATCGCTGCCAGAGTGATGCTTGCCATGAGAAACCTAGTAGACACCATTGCCAGCTATTCTCGCATTAGTAACCTTCATTATTGTAAGACCTACTGAAAGTTACATAGGTTTTAAAATTTCATAATAGGAAACTTCCAGGTCGATTATTTTTAAACCACATTTTTTTGGGCATACGTTACCCCTTTATAACCAAAGACCACTTCCAAT
>JAPQNM010000041.1:4508525-4512129 GCA_029783475.1 Metacarcinus magister | reverse complement strand
GGTCGAATGGTGTAGGGACAGTTGAAGGGCACACTGGAAGGGAGCCCA
This sequence comes from Metacarcinus magister, assembly GCA_029783475.1. Classification (NCBI taxonomy): domain Eukaryota; kingdom Metazoa; phylum Arthropoda; class Malacostraca; order Decapoda; family Cancridae; genus Metacarcinus; species Metacarcinus magister. Next base: position 4,512,081 of record JAPQNM010000041.1, on the reverse strand, counting down.
AGTCTCCAGAAATGCCTTCGGAATGTTGAGAAACCCGCAGCAGGTGGTGAGGTGTTGTCAGGTGTGAGAGCTGAGGCGTTCTGGCCTTCCCCGCCACTACCCCACCCCCTTGTCCAGGTGTAGGGGGGTAGTCTAACCGAGCCAAGCTCCACGCCACCGGCTTGGAGAAGGACAGAACGCCTCAGCTCTCACACCTGACAACACCTCACCACCTGCTGCTGGTTTCTCAACATTCCGAAGGCATTTCTGGAGACTTGGGCTCCCTTCCAGTGTGCCCTTCAACTGTACCTACACCATTCGACCCTCCCTGTACAGCTGTTTTGAGGGTGAGATGCGTGACAGCAAAACTCGGCAACGTAGATTGCTCCTCAGACAGCAGGGAGGGTCGAATGGTGTAGGTACAGTTGAAGGGCACACTGGAAGGGAGTCCAAGTCTCCAGAAATGCCTTCGGAATGTTGAGAAACCAGCAGCAGGTGGTGAGGTGTTGTCAGGTGTGAGAGCTGAGGCGTTCTGTCCTTCTCCAAGCCGGTGGCGTGGAGCTTGGCTCGGTTAGACTACCCCCCTACCCCTGGACAAGGGGGTGGGGTAGTGGCGGGGAAGGCGGTGAACAAGCGCCGACAGACGAGAGTGGTAGTTCAACCACTAATTAGTGGAAGACGAGGCAGGTGCAGTTCCTCACACATGCCCCCACTAAAACATCTGCTGCACAGCTGATGTCGAAGAACTGCAGCTGACCAGGAGACATAAACAAACTTTTAATATACTTGAGTGCAGGAAACAAAACTTGTAAAAGACTGGAGTGCAGGAAAACAAAATAAAGAAAAGCTATTGCCGGCTGAGAAGATCGGCTCCAATGTTGTCTGTCCCGGCAACATGAACAACCCTAAATTTATAGGGTTGAAGACCTAATGCCCATCGTAGTACTCTATCATTTTTACCTTTGAATTTCTGAAGGTATATTAGAGGCTTGTGGTCTACTTCAAGGATAAATTCCTTACCTCAAAGATAGAAGTCAAACCTATGAATGCCGAATACGATGGCCAGGCATTCCCTCTCGATGGTAGAGTATCGTCGTTCCCGATCCAGTAGTTTCCAGCTGGCGTAAGAGATGGGATGTGGACGATCATCATGGTACTGAAGGAGTACAGCACCTAATCCATAGTTTGAAGCATCGGTACGTAGGACGAAGGTCTGGCTGGGGTCCGGAAGACGCAGAATAGGTCCCGACGTCAAGGCTTGCTTCAGCAGCTTGAACCGTTCAAGCAGATCTTCAGTCCACTGGAGGGGATCCCGTACCGGCTTCTTCAACAAGTCAGAGAGGGGGCCGGTAAGCTCAGAGGCCTGAGGAATGAAAGCTTTATAAAATGATATCAAACCTAGGAAACTCCGGAGTAACTTCTTGGTGGTAGGAGGAGTCATGGAGGTGATGGCAGTCAACTTGCCAACTTGTGGTTGAAGATGGTCGCGGGACAAAACAAATCCCAGATAGTTGATGGACTCTGCTCCAAACCGGCACTTTTTAAGTTTGACAGTCAAACCGTTTTGTTGTAATCTATCTAAAACAGACTCCAGGGCAGAGATGTGAGTGGGCCAATCAGATGAATACACAAAAATATTATCATAATAAAAAGAAACATTGGCCAAGCCAGCAAGCACAATCCTCATTAAGCGAATATAAGTGGCACAGGCCGTAACAAGACCAAAAGGCATCCGAGTAAATTCCATCAGGCCCTTGTGAGTGGGAAACGCAGTGAAACGTCGAGCTTTGGCAGAAAGTGGAACCTGGTAATATGCCTTACTCAAATCTAGCTCTGAGAAGAACTCAGCACCAACGAACTTATGCAGTTCTGTCTCAATACTGCAGGATGGTTCAGCATGGAAAATAGTAACTGAGTTGAGTAACCGGTAATCAATGGCCATCCGATACGTACCGTCGGACTTCCTGACCATGATAACCGGAGAGCAGTGTGGAGAGGTTGAAGGTTGGATGATTCCTTGACTCAACATCTGCTCAACCTCTTCCTGGTAGTAGTGCTGGAGATGGATGTGATGGTAGTGGCAGTAGTAGTAATAATAATAATAGAAGTAGTAGTAATAATAGTAGTAGTAGTAATAATAATAATAATAGTAATAGTAGTAGTAGTAGTAATAATAATAGTAATAGTAGTAGTAATAGTAGTAGCAGTAGAAGTAGTAATTAAGAGGAAAACCAGTGAAGAAATCAATGCAAGTTACAAGGTGACGGTGCCCTTCAGAAGAAGGTGGAGACAAGGGATCTACCAAGTCAATGGCAACTCTGGAGAAGGGTTCAGTTACGACAGGTAACGGTTGAAGAGGTACTGGACGTACCCTACCCTTAGCCGACATACGTTGACACTTGTCGCAGGAACGGCAGTAATCCCGGATGTCTGCACACATCCCTGGCCAATAAAAGTCTTGCCATACCTTCATCTGGGTCTTCCGGTGGGAGAAATGTCCAGCCAAAGGACCTTCGTGAGCAACACGTAGGATGACAGGACGGCAATCGCTGGGAACAACCAAGGATAAACCATTTACCTTTTGAAGGTGATCCGAGGAGAGACATTTTCGGTACAGGAGGCCGTCCTCATGTATGAACTGGTATGTGGCACCATCCCGTGCCTTCTCAACTTCTTGAGTGGTAGCCTTTGACTGTAAACACGTCAAGGAAGGACAGGATTCCTGAAGTTGACGAAACTCATCAGGGGTTACAGTCAAAGGATGGAGCTTAGGCAGAACAAGAGGGTGGACCCGTTTAGATCGACCGGCTCTGGTCTCCACAGCACACACTTGAGTAGTTGAGGACTCAACTGGTGGTAGATGCTGACATCCAGATAGGGCGGTTGTCCTTGTCTTGAGAGGAGAGGGAAGTTCCGGGCGAAGGCGAGTCATCAGGAGGCAACAGAGGATCTTGTAGGGAAGAAACGTCAGTGGTGGCTTGGTCATGGTCACTATGGAGAAGATGGTTGTCATTACTGAGTAGAGAATCAGGACTATCAGGATCTTGTACCCCGGGAATATTCCCAACTAGAGCACTAGCAAATTTAATTGGGGGCCCTTACAGCATCTGTCCAACCAGTGTAAAATGGGCACCGTAGGTAACACTTAACGACAGGAAATTCGTCGATGCGTCCCAAATAGTCAGCAACTTGTACTTTGGGGCAGAGTGATGGGTCAATGTCTGGCAAGGCTTCCTCAGAAATTACAACTCCAGAGCATCCAGTATCCCTAATTATAGAGGAAGACCATGACCCATTAATAGTCCCCGTAACTGAGAAGTTAGGCACTTTATGGTCTTCTAAGCAAAATCCAACCTTATAGGGGGGCGTGGTAGTAGTTCCATCCTTGAATGCTCGAGGATTCCTGGGACAGCGTGGTCGTATATGTCCTGCTTCCCCACAATTGTGACAAGTCACGGTTGAGGGAGTCTGACTCCCAGGAGAAGGTAGAGGCTGGAGTGGAGTAGCAAGTCGAGGGGAGATTTTCTTAGCGTTGTTGTTGGAAGAGACCTTAGGATAGGCGTTGTGGGCGGATGCC